>SOPF01014339.1:0-10973 GCA_012979155.1 Hypericum perforatum | reverse complement strand
GTATTGACCTCAAGTCAAAGGACTACTTCACTACTCCACAAACCGATATCACCGTAGACACGTAAATAGAATACACCAAACGGTTTCTCGGTCGGGTATACCAATACTCTCTAAAGTATCTGTGCATCCATCATGAAATACCTAGTATCTCGTAGTTGTGAGAACCACTACATACTCTAAGAATATGATGCAGATCGCACACCAATCTCCATTGTATCATCGATATCCCATTCTCGATGATCATCGATTGGGGCTATTTTAAGAACTATGTTACCATTATCTGAGATCTCACATTCTCAATAACAACATAAGTTCATGGGAACATAAATATGAATATATATACAAACAATCAAATAATATATTCATTTTATGTAATGCCAAATATTATTAATCAAATTAATATTACAACTGAATATGATCGTATATAATATCCTTATTACAATTGTCTCTAGGACATATATATACTAACACTGAATTCATTCTACGATATCAAATGATTCAAGTTCGTCTTGTTTAATTAGAAGATTGAGTCATCATAATGGTTTCTACATTTTACGACTTCAAATAGAGAAGTTATCTGGTGAATAATCCTCTTTGTCAAATTTTCTGACACTTCATTAAAAGCAAACCAAGGAGTAGACTAAACCGCGAGGAAAGCAAATTTTCGGTATAAGCCTCGTATATCCGACTCGCCACACGCTTGGCAGCCTCTCTTGCATCCGGCATCCTGTCGTTTAACAAATCCACGGCCATTTGAACTAATGCAGAACCAACCCGAACTATTCAATCTCTCCTCTCTTGCATCCGGCACCAGATTCATCAACAAGGAAATGACCAATTCCGACCTCCAGTGTCGATAAGAATGGGTCTACGAGCAACTCATCTTTTCCCAGCAGAGCCAGAGTCTTCGACTGTGGCACATCTTTCCCGGAAGCACATTGCTAGTTGTCATCTTCTCTGCAAAAGTTTGCCGAACACATCTCCACAACGAGCAATCAGTTGCATTGAGTCACTTTATTAAACAAGACTCTTCTACGTTAATGATATCGTCGTCATCATTCCTCTCATCAGCACTATCACAGTCAATTTCTTCGATCATGTCCGAGTCCGTATCATTGTTCGCATGCATCTCTCGCCCATCCTAGCTGCTCGCAAAACCATTCCCAGGAAAAGCACCTCTGGAGGGGTCATCAGTCAACCCTGTCCTAAAAACATGACGCTCTTCTCTACCCAGTCCATCATCACCACACTCTTCTCTAAACCTCCCCACTAGATCATCCCTCCCCCTCCTCCACTCACCGACCAACTCTGGATCCAATAAGAACCTCCTAGGGCCCATCAAGACAAACTCATCCAACCGCCTCCTCGCCAAATACAACTCATTGGGCTCCACCACCTCCCCCTTCCTATACGCCTCCTCGAAACACCGTGTGAAGCTTCCCCACCCTAATCCATGTTTTCCCTCTCCTTGAGTTCTACTTGAATATGACTGGACACTGAATAGTGAACATAGAAATTACGTGGAGAGACCCACCTGACGATCACGTGAATTCTTCTTTCGTGTGCAGAGAGGAGAGAGAATCCGTGGTCTGTAATCACGTGGTTTGTTGGACCTTTGGAACAGTTTGACGGTACGCGATTATTGGTGAGCACGGAATTTTATTAGATGAAGGGAAATAAGGTCCGTATTTTTTTATTGTGATGTTGACGTAGTTTTGTATGATTGGTATGTCTAGAATTTTATAATAGTTAATTTTTTTTGTGATAATTATATTTTTTGGAGCGATAATTATATTTTTTAAATGTGAGAGATATAAGGCTAATTTGGAGCGAGCCTAATCTCAAGTGTCAGCACCATTAGACGAGATATAAACAACATGATTTCGCAATCCCTTCCTCAAGAGCATGAGTGATAGACACGACACCACATACCAAAACTTCAATTACTCATTAGAACTGAATTTAAATTAATAAACAACATGATTTCTTGTATTCCTTATTTGCGGCCATATCCACCCACGGAATGCAACTCATATGTAATCGACCACTGTCCAATCTAATATATTCATTTGAGATACTTAAGTGATACTCTGATATTCATTTTAAACGAATTTGAGTTTGATTATTTATAATTTAAATAACATTGGGTAATTAAATATACATATTAGATTCATAAAAAAATTAAATAGCTCAAGCCCAAGTCATTCCAAAAGCCCACCCACCCTAATCCATTTTTTTCCACTCTCTCGCCAACAAATATCAATCTGCACTAAATTGAGTCGTCCTTGAATATGACTGGACACTGAATATATTGATAAAATGTGAACAGAGGAAAACGTGGAGGGTCCCACCTAACCTAACAATCACAGGAGAATTCAATTCTCCTTTGTTGTCCATAGTGCTCTTGTGTTTTCTGAATTTCGTGTAGAGAGAAAGGAGAGAGAATCCGTACTTTGTCGGTGCACCATTATGAGCTGAGCATGAATTTTTTTTTTGAAAAGTAGGGGCTGACCGCTGACCATGAAATTTTATTAGACAAAGGGAAATAAGGTGATATTTTTTAATTAGTATATTGACGTATTTTTTGTATGATAGATATGTCTGGAATGTTATATTAGTTAATATTTTTTGTATTTTGTGATAATTATATTTTTTGTGATATTGACAAATATAATTTTATCATTTTGATTCTAATATTTTTATATTTTTTCAAAGGAATTTTTCATGTATTTTAGTGGAGTTCACAGATTTAAATGTTAGATCTAAATCTTATCAGAATTCCTACCTTTCATGTGCAAAGATGGAAACCTACGTTCTGAAGTTTTCAACTTCCAATTTAAGACTTATATTGTATAAACAAATTTATTGACATACAAAATAATTTTAATATTTAAAATCATGCACTCACATTTGCATTTATAAACTAGAGTGGTATTACATCATATCTTCATAAAAAATTTCAAGAAAACTTATACAAAAAGATAATATTTTCATAATATTTTAAGTATTTAAAAAAAATTACTTTATTAAGATTATAAATATCAAGGAATTAATTCTAGATCTCTATCAAATCAATTCCATTTTTTTACAGGTAATTTAGATTATTAAATTAGTTTAATCCGTTGACCAAGACCACAGAGGAAACTTGCTTTGTGTTTTTTGAATTTCGTGCGCAGAGGGGAGAGTGTATCCGTACTCTGTAATCACGTGGGTTGTGGGGCCCTTGGAACAATTTGTTGTTGGATGTAAAATTTAATTTAAGTTGATGTAAAATTTCACCAAAGATCTTCAAGTAAGGACCCGTGGTCGTCTATAATAGTATAATATCCCTTTCCTCTCTACGCACGAAATTTGTAGTAAATTAATCGACCTTTGCATTTGCTTGATTGAGCCGAAATGGACTGCTTATTAAGTGTTGTATCCAAGATCCTGGAGCCGATCACCGCTCCGATCACCGCTCCGATCAATAGGCACATCGGCTATGTTTCCCAGTTCCGGAGCAACGTGGACGGGCTCCACAACAAGGTAGAGTTGCTGAAGGGGGCAAGAGACAGCTTGCAGAGCTCCATTGAGGATGCCGAAAGGCGAACAGAAGAGGTGAAGGAGCATGTTCTCGAGTGGAGGGTTAAGGCCGATACGGCCATTAGCGAAGCTGAAACTCCTCTCAAGAACGGACAGGAGGAAGCGCAGAGGTGTTGCTCTCTTCGGCTGGCCACCCGATACCGAATTTCCAAGAAGGCTGCACAAACAACGCCAGGTAGGAGCTGTTGTTGTGGTGCTTACTTTTTTATTATTAATTATTGTTATGCTTTAAATACATAGAAACTAACATTACATTCTTTAAAAAAATATGTAACTAAATTGTGAGATAAGTCTAAATAGAACAAGGAGATAGTTTCTTAAGACTATGCCCGAGATCTAAGGCCAAATTTTGTAACTCGCCAGTACATCTTAAGGCTGTTGTGAAAGCTTAAATTTGAAGGCTAAGTACATTCGGATTTAGAGTGTGTATATTAAGGCATAAAATAAATAAATCTTGATTCGGGAAATGACAAGATTTAGAGACGACTACACTTACGGGATACTGAAAAATCCAGATCAACATTTAAAGAAAAATTACTGTTTTGAGATCGACCCTCAAATCTGGCCGATTTTTTCAAAATATTTGGATCTTGATATAGTGAGTTGTATATTTTTGTAGATCCCTAATTTATTAAAACGCCCTCGCTCATTGACTTGCTGCCCTCTCGAGTTCAAATTAGCGTCCTCGATCACTTAGAAATTTATAGTGTTGGTTCGTCTTTGAATGTCAGGTATCGCTCTACTGGTGGAACAAAAGGGCTTATTGGGTGAACCAATAGCCCACCCTCGTCCACTGCACCAAAATGACAGGCCAGTACCTGTGGAAGGCTACGAGGCAAACTCGAGGACAAAAATTCTGAAGGAAGTAATGGGTGCCTTGTTGGATCCCAGTATTACCATGGTTGGAGTGTGGGGTATGGGTGGGATAGGAAAGACTACCTTGGCAGATGAGGTCAAACGTCAAGCCAAGTCGTCGTTTGATCAGGTTTTCATAGTCACTGTCACTGCCACACCAGAGGTGCAAAGGATTCAGGATGAGATTGCAGACTTTTTTCGTGAACCGAAGCTGGTAGGTGCCATTGATGTTAGAGCTAGTAGGCTTCATCAAATCTTGGAGAACAGGAAGGTTTTGATAATTATGGATGATCTATGGAGTGTTCTTGAGCCTTATAAAGTGGGTATCCCTTCTTGGAATGACGGGAAGGGTTGCAAACTATTGTTGACGTCTAGAAAGGAGGATATACTATCCAACATGGGCTCGCAAAAGAATTTTCGACTTCAGTTTCTGTCTGAGGAGGAGTCAAAGAGTTTGTTTGAGAAGAAAGTGAACAAGTTTGATTACCCTGAAATTGCCAAGCAGATATTGGCAAAATGTGATGGCTTTCCGCTGTTAATTGTCACAGTTGGTGGACGTCTAAAAAACAAGGGCATTCACGTTTGGGAAGATGCCTTGACTCAGTTATCCAATTTTGAGGATGGAGAGGTAGTGAAGAAAGTGCATTCTGTCCTGGAGTCTAGCTACGATAATTTAGATGACGATGTAACTAAGCAAATTTTCTTGCTCTTTGGCATCTCTAGCCAGTCAAATACTACAATGCTAAATCTGTTACGATATGGCTTGGGTATGGGTTTCTTCAAGAAGTGCAGCACAGTATGCGAGGCAAGAAATCGCTTCAAAACATTGATTGATGACCTCAAGGCTTGTAGCCTTTTGGATGTTGATAAGCAGGGTAATCCAAAGATGCATGATGTCGTTCGGGAAACTGCTATCCGAATTGCACGTAGGAATAAATATGCTTTTAGGGAAGGAGATGGCAAAGTCTTGACAGAGTGGCCGAGTAGGGGTGACATTAATGGTTGCTCAATTGTGTCTATACCTCAAAGCAGTGACATCCGACAACTTCCTGAAGATTTAGGATGCCCAGATGTTGAATTATTGTTACTCTTCTCCAACTGGCATTCGGTGGATATTCCAGATTCAACTTTTGAAGGGACAACAAAGCTCAAAGCTATTCACTTTGCTAGGATGGAACTTGCATCGCTGCCTATCAGACCATCACATTCCCTGGCAAATCTTCATACTCTATGTCTGGAAGATTGCTCTTTGCTGAATCTGACGACCATCACACAGCTAGAGAGATTGGAAGTTCTCAGCCTTCGTGGATCTGATCTGGAAGCATTACCAAGTGAAATTGGTAATCTGACTAGGATGAAGGTGCTGGATTTGAGCGATTGTTCCAAGCTCAGGTTTATCCCAATAGGTGTGATATCAAAGTTAACCTCATTGGAGGAATTGCTTATGAGGAATAGCTTCGAGAATTGGGAGGTTGATGAAGAGGGCACCGATGGAAGTAATGCCAGGCTCTTTGAGCTCAAATGTCTTCGTCAGCTTGAGGTTTTGGTGATTCGTGTTCCGGATACTCGGGCACTATCCAAAGACTTCTTCTTTGCCCACTTGGAAAGATTTCAAATACTGATCGGGGATAGAACAGAGTTCGATCAGGGATCAGAAATTACCAAGACGCTGAAGCTTGAGGGCGACATGAACGCAGACTTGTTCCAAAAGGTTAGAGAGTTATTGAGAGAATCAGAAATTTTGCATCTAATTGGACCCGTGGAGTCGACTATCCAGTTGTCCGACTTGGAGAAGGAAGGGTTTCCGAATTTGAAGGAACTCCGCTTAGTGGATTCTGATCTGCTTCAACAAGTTGTTGACTGCAAAAGGCAAGGGGCTACTGTATATTTTCCTCTCCTCGAATCACTGATATTAAGGGAATTGAAAAGTATGGAGACAATATGCAAGGGTCGACCAGCACCAGAATCTTTCAGCCAAATGAAAATACTGCAAATCTATGATTGCCCCAAATTGAAGAATCTCTTCTCGCTTTCAGCGGTTGGAAGCCTTCCCCAATTGGATGAGATAGTGGTGTTTGATTGCGGTGGAATGGAAGCGTTGTTTGTTGCAGAGGGAAATGAAGTTGTGGAGTTTCCACGATTACGATGCCTCTTCCTCGTGAAGTCGTTGCGGCTGAAATGCTTCCTCGCAGAAGAAAACCCTATCGGATTGGGTAGCTCGGAGAATGCAGAAAGAGAATTAAGTCCTTTTTTCAGTGATAAGGTATGTTACGAATTAAATATTCTATAAATTTCTTCTTAATCTTGTTTCATGGACAATTCAACCCTCAATTTTCATGTATTCTATGGATGTAACCAACTTTAGACTAATATATATATATATATATATATATATATATATATATATATATATATATATATAATATATATATATATATATATATATGATTGAGAGAGAGTTAAATGATGATTGAAAAAAACTCATAGTTCCTTATAATATTCAAACCGATTGTTTGAATATCTGAAGGTTATTTTAGGTAGTTGTATATTTTTTTTAACTAAAAAAAAGTAGTTGTATGTTTCTTTTAAGTATCAATAAAGAAATATATATGGTTTTTGTATATTTTTTTCGGAGGAAATAGTTGAGAATGTTTAGTAATTACTTTATTTTTGGGTCGAGAGAAAATAAAAATAATAGTAAGAATACGTAAATCTAATAATTAAAATAAAATGGTCATTTTAATTAATTGGAAACGTTGCGAGTAGTTACTCTTGACAAAATGAAAAATATTTTTTATTCGGAAACCATAAACCATTGAAATCCCATGTTTTGGTTTAAATAGCCATTGACATAACAAATATTATAATGGTGTAAATTTATCTTTTATTGAAATATTGAAAGGTTTTGCAATATATCAAGAACTTTTACCGTACCATCTTAATTTTTCAAATAATTATAACTAAATCTTAGCTAGGAAACATAACAAGTGTTCGTTTTGCCAGGTCGCACTCCCTAGCCTGGAGACGTTGATGATCTATGATAATGACAGTATTGAAATGATTTGGAGCAGTCAACTAGTATCAAGTGCATTCCAGAAACTAGATTCGGTGGTGATTTCGAAATTTGACAAGTTACAGAAACTTTGGCCATCTTGTTCACTTGGAAGATTTCAAAATCTGAAATCACTAACAGTTGCTGGATGTGATGCATTGGAAGAGATATATCATTTTAGAAATGGTGTTGCTGATGACCGGATGATACTTGCGTTGACTAAGTTGGCCCTGTACAGCTTACCAAGATTAAAGCATATATGGAAAGAAGATTCGAGTGGCCGGTATCATAGTTTGCAAAATTTGGAGTCGATAAGTATTTTTGAATGTGAGAGTTTGGAAAATCTCTTCCCACCTGTTGTAGCCAAGACCCTTTCCCAGATCGAGAGAATAGAAGTAAGGAGTTGCAGAAAATTGACGCAGATTGTTGCAGAAGAAGAAGAAATTTCAAGTGTGGATGGCCCATGCTCCTTTTTTCCCTTACTTACATCCTTAACAATTGAGGATTGCCCGAAAGCCAACATTTTCGGAGGTGGACAGCCTCATTGTCCAAATCAGCAACCTTTCTCCTTCCTCGAAGAGGTATGGCACTCACCAATATATATCTTTCACATCAAGTTCATTTTTTTTCAGGCATCACACTCCTTGCTCTTTTAAATTATTTGTTTCCTTTTTAGGTTCCTTTTTTGTTAATTATTACAATTAAATTGTCCTGCAATCCAATGCCCGATTTGTATATAACACTACTAACCATTGATCTCACACATCATACTTACAATAACTAGAAAAAATGAATTTGAAGGCATTTCATTACTTTCTTTTTTCTATCTTCATTAAAAACAATAAAGTGATATAATCGAAGTTTGGAGATGTTTTCATATAGAAAAGGTTTATTTTGAGCCACTATATACATATATTCAAAAGAACAAAAGAAATATATCAAAAAATAATTGTAGTTATTTAATTTTTTTAATATTCAAATCATAAAAAATGGTATGTAATGTTGTTCAAATATTATACTTTTGTTTCAACACAAAAATTAATGCAAAATATGAAAAACTATGTAAAAGTTATCAAACAACAATCCTAACACAGTCAATTAGCTTTATTATTTGTAAAATATAAAAAATAATTATTTAAGTTAAAATAAGTATTTGTTTAAAAAAATATTCACTACAATAGAGGTTTATCAAATTTTAATTCTTGTCTCATTTATCAATTTAGATTAGTAAACACTTTTACGAGTATATTTTATAGGCTGTATTTTATATTATTTTAGCTATCTATTTTAAATTTGCTACACTTCCTTTAATTTTTTGTATTTTCAATATGTTTTTTCTTAAAAGTAACACGTTTTATTTATCATGAGAATTTGTTCCCTGTTCCCCCTGACTGATTTTGCTTGCTATTTAAGGTTGTACCCAAATTGAAAGAGATTAGTATAGAGGGCAGAATCTTCAAATCCATGTCCTCCAAGTACCTCCCCAGTTTGGAATCTCTACAGCTATCTTCCACCCGAGGAGGAGTAACAGCAGTGGAAGTATCTCAGTTGGAAAATATGCCCCTTCTGAGAAAACTTTGTATACGGGATTCGCGTATTACAAAACTGTGGACCGATCAACCCTCCTCCATAAGAATCGTAGAGCTTGTTAGTGTTCGTGGGTTTAGGCATGTGTGGAGACCAGAGTCTCAGATGGATCTTGACATCCTGAAATTGACCTGGTGCAACGATTTGATCAGTTTGGCACCCTCACCATTATCTGCATCTTTCCGGAGACTATCCACTTTGGTGTTATATGATTGCTGTAAAGTGACGAATTTGGTAAACCCTACAACAGTCAGTACCATGGCCAGCCTCGTCAAGCTAAAGATTAGACGTTGCCAGACCTTGAAGGAAATAGTTGCAGCCGAGGAACAGCAAGATGATCTGACAACCCCAGAATGCATCGTTTTTGATAAATTGAAGACCTTGAAACTTTGCTATTTGGATAGTCTACAAGGCTTCTGCATCAGTGGTTCATACTCCTTCAAATTCCCGTGTTTAGAGGAGGTCTCTGTAAGGGGCTGCCCTGGTATGAGAATATTTTGTAATGGAGAAGTAAGTACGCCGAAGCTACATAATGTAGGGTTTAGGGGCCCTGTCGAATTAACGCAGAGGTCACGGCCATTATGGGGCTCTGATCTTAACACCGTAATCAAACTTCAGTTTGAGGTTATTCTCCCTCCCTCCCTCCCTCTCTGTATTTTGATAGGTCAATTAGATTTATAACTTCATAAGCATTGAACTTCATTTCTCTCTTTCTTTCTTGTCACCTTGTTGAAAGAGGATGAATGATTGTTTCTTTTCCAGGATGGTATTATACTCATTAGAGATGTAAGACTGTCTAGATACCCAGAATTGGTAGAAAGATGGGGCAGAGATCTTCCATTCAAGCCCTTCAGATATATTTACCGTTTGGAGGTGGACCAGCTTCCACTTCTTCTTCCAGTCATCGCTGTACCATCAAATGTGCTGCCGGCTCTGAGTACATTAGAGGTGCTGGCTGTAAAAAACTGTGATTCTGTTGAGGAAATATTTGACCATCAAAACCAAGACCACGTCCACTTGATGTCAAAGTTAAGGATTTTAGAGCTAAATGAATTACCAAAACTAAACCACATATGGAACAAGGATCCCCTGGAAAGATTAAGCCTGAAGAACCTTCAAGTGCTGGAGGTCCATCATTGCGGCACTTTGACCCACATTTTTACTTTGAATGTGGCGCTGGGGCTTGTTTTACTCCGGGAGTTGTACGTTAGAGAGTGTCCTCGTGTGAAAGTGATCATCGAGCAACAAAGTGATGAGCAACCACCTTCAGATGGGTATTGCAGCACCATCTTTCAGCGTTTGGAAAAAGTGCAACTAGAGAATCTGCTCAACTTGATGCGATTTTTTTCAGGCGATGATGTTTTGAGATGCCCAGAGTTGACGAGTGTTCGGGTAGAGGGCTGCCCGGGAATGGGTCTTTTGGGTTCCACTACTTTGTCAACACAAAATGATGATAATATCATCGTACAGAGACAAAACGATAGACCATATGACGTCCATGAGCCAGACTGGCGCATTCTCAATAAGCAGGTTTGTTTCGCAAGAGTTCATTGTACTTTTAACACCAAATGATTTTCTTAATTTTCTGTTCTTTTCAGGTCGAAGTCCCAAGGCTAGAAGAACTAACAGTTAAATGGAATAGTAGCATGGGCAATGCTTGGCATGAAACTGTTCCGCAGTCTGTCCTCCATAGACTTAAAGTTGTTAAACTGACGAGCTTTCCTGCTCATCATGAACTCTTACCCTCGGATTTATTACAAGGCATGCCAAATCTACAGGAGTTTTCCATTGCTGATTCCTTTTGCAAGCAAATGCTTCCACGGGGACCAAAATCCATCTCCTTTACGAAATTGACCTGTCTTGAGTTGTTCGATTTACCAGAACTCAGTCACCTAGT
>SOPF01014335.1:0-17525 GCA_012979155.1 Hypericum perforatum | reverse complement strand
AGAGAGAGAGAGAGAGAGAGAGAGAGAGAGAGAGAGAGAGAGAGAGACTAAGCCTCGAAGGGTATTATCCGGAATAAATAAACAAAAAAATTAAGACCTGGATAACTTAACGAGCCGTGTCGGCGCCAGGCCGAGCTCCTAATTATGCATGGACCGTCGGACCAGGTGTGACCGGCAACCCACCACCAGGCGGGTTAAAGGACGAGGGAGGCGGTGCTCCCACCGTAACCGGAGGCGGCGGAGGCACTTGTACGACCACGGGGGGAGGCGGAGAGTAGGTCTCCGGGGGACTCGGAGGCGGTGGGGGAGGGTAATTAGCGGCAGTAGCCGGAGTGGTGGAAGGGGAAGTGGTCCCAGATGGAGGAGGAGGGGAGGGGTTAATGGTGGTTGTAGGGGTGGTGGGGTCGGCGGGGTTAGGGAAAGAAGCGATGGGAGAGTGGCGGGAGCTGTCGCGGGTCCGGCGGTTGAGGAGGCCGAAGCCGAGGACTAGGCCGGCCACAACCAGCGCCGTCACTATGAAGAGGAAGATCTTTGTTGCTTTCCCGACATAACACATTCTGTCTCAACTCCCTCAGCTCGCTCACTCGCTTGCTGTTTGGGGAGGATTTGGGGGCTTAATGGTAATTTTAGTTAAAATGGTTGTATTAGTAATTATTAATTATTAATGTGGATGGGTTGCTGGGTGAGTGGCGCTATGGTCTATGGAGGAGGTCTTCTTGTCTCTTGTGATCTGGGTGGGTTTCCAATTCCATTGTGGATGGCACGCACGTGAAGGCCTGTCGGAGAAGATGGAATGTGGGCTGCCTAATTATTTGCTAAACGGATACTTAGGTTTAATACATCTGTGCTCTCAAAAAAAAGGTTTAATACATCTGGTATTCATTCGATTTCTGAAAATCGGCAAAAAAAAAAGTATATTTTTCCTTCAAATTTTTTTTTAAAAAGCCTCTCAAAAATCAAGTCTAGATGAATTATAGCTATGCAGAAAATGCGTGGCATACGACTGCTGTGTCCACATTTTAGCTTCAAAGTATTTTATTTAGTTCTAAAATTGATTTTATTGGACGGAAACAATTATATGTTTCTTAAAAAGATGTTTCTCAACAAGATTTTTTCAAAAAGAATTATCTTTTAGTGTATATAATAGGGGTATCACTTCAAATAGGTGGTGTACGACTTTTTTGTCCACTTTTCATCTCCAAGGTATTTTATTCAGTGCCAAAATTGAATTTTTTTAGATAAATACAATTATATGTATCACAAAAAAATATTTTGCAATATAATTTGCAAGGAGCCAGCTATGGCACGTGAGTGTATATAACAGAGGTATGAGTTCAAATTCGTGGCATGCAATTGCCTTTGTCCATTTTTGATCTCCAAAGTATTTTGTTTAGTTTCAAAATTGGATTTCTTGATAAAAACAATTTTATGTATCATAAAAAATGTTCGTCAGCAAGATTTTTTTGCAAAGAATTAGCTGTGAGTGTATATAAGGATGATAATGGTGAATTCTTGTAGTCAAAAACTCGGAAGAAAACTCGATAAATCAACGATACTTGATAAAACAAGGAGCTACTTGAAATTTAGATAGAAGCAAGATAGCAAAAGAGGATAACCTTGTTCGCGACAACACTTTTTGATGAGCAAAAGACCTTTTTTTCATATCATTTCATCATATTTAAGAAATATATTATGGTCCTCACCTTACTTCTGAAGTCTAGGGAGCACCAAATCAATAACAACTTTGTTGTTTTGAGGAAGTGATGCAATTCATGAGGAATAAGTAGGACAAAGACGGTAGGATGGCATAGTTGTCAAAGCGGGTGATGCGGCGCAGCGTGGCGCGGGTAACTCAAAATTTGACGCGGAGCAGAACGGGTGAGATAGAAACAAACGTGGATAATAATAATAGTATTCATAATTAAAAATAATCACTTATAAATATTAAAGCATTCAACCATAATAAACTTCACCAATTCCAAAATTCGGCCACATTCCAAGTTAAAACAATTTACACCAATCTACATCGTAAACAACAACTTTAAAGCAATGCTCAACAAGAAAAATATCATAAGGTCCAAGACTACAATTACCTAACAAATAGAAGTCTTTAAGTTCAAAGCAATGAAAACAAATGGCTTGGTGGCGCCGAGATGAAGCTCCGGTGGTGGCTGGTTGCTGGCCGGCCAGGGCTGTCATCGGATTGGTAAGTGTTGGTCCTTTTGGACCTTTTGTTTTTTGGCAGAGAAGAAGGGAGAAGGTTGGGGCCGAGTGGTTTTTGAAATTAGGTTATTATGATTTTTTTAATTTTTTTTTCAACTTTGCCCTTCAAATTAATTAAAAGGCGAGGGCAAAATGCGAAAGGTGGGCAATAGCCGTGTGATAGGAGATTTTGTTTGTATTTTTTTCCATTTTACCCTTTCAAAAATTGAAATGTGACGACAATTCTGGAAATTTGACCGAGTGTGGGCAAAACAGTCGCGTCGGGGCGCGTTAGATCTACGTTGGGAGTGGCCACTCCGGTCGCGACAGTCACTATTGCGGGAGTGGAACGGTCTGGAATAGCTGAGCCAAAAATCCTGTTCCGCTCCAAGATCTCGGCCTGAAACAAATGCGTTAAAAACTATGTTGGATGGTGATAAAAATAGACTTTAAAAGGGTTTTTTTTTCAATGAGGTGCTATCGTTTATGATAAATTACGAAAATGATATAAAAAAATTGAATTGCCAAATTACGTAAAATATATGAAAAAATTCTCGTTATTTGAATCGAGTTAAGGAAAAAATATTTGTAACTTCCAAGTCAAAAAATTTGTGACCTGGTGAGTCACGAGAATTATGTCCGTAATTTGGTCCAAGTCACAAAATATTTTTCCGTGACTTATTTATCTTGGGCATAACTATTCAAAATATATGCTAAAATAAATTGTACTCCTAGAATTTGAATTTTCTATTCAACAAGCCACAATGTTTTTTTCTTATTTTTTGGTAAAATATTTGTCTACAAATACACAACAAGATGAATAGTTTACATATCAAGTATTCTTCATCCTTCTTAAATTTTTTAGTTTAATTAAATAGAGTCAAAATAGTAATTTTATGATCTAAATTTAAATATTAGATTGCATAATTAAATGAATAATTTCTCTATTATTATAAAACAAATTGGTAAAAATATTTATGTACATGTTATTGATAGATTATAAATAAAATTTTATCTAAATGACTTGCAAATTCAAGAATTAATGAAATCAGTGTTAAACTTTAAATTTTATTACATGAGGATCAAGGTCTTAAAAATTGATGTAGAAGTAGTCCCAAAATTTCTCCCATCCTCCGTCTTGACTATTTTGACTAAAGTCTTAGAAACATGTTAGGCCACCGATGAAGCAAAGAGTTGGTTGTAATCGGAATATTGTCGAACTGGTTGCGATAGAGAGAGTCACAAAACACATCTGGAAATAGATGGGAGGAATGTCAAACTCTAATCATCGGAAGCCTATCTGCAATTGGAGGACAGGTGTATTGTATCGAGTATGCTCTTATGGCATATGAGAAGCATAGCCAAAAGTAGGAGCACTCATCCCAAAATTGCTCTAATAGTAAAATGACACACTAGACAAATACTTTCTACAGAGCCCGACACTATAAAACATATTGTTATTAGCATAAAGAAATTAAAAACTAAAAATGAAGAGAGAAAAATTACTAGACAAATACTTCCATTTCCTCTTCATACATGCTCATTGGTACCTTATGTCTCCTTACAAAGTGCTTGAAAATAAACGAATGTGTAATCCCAGAACCAAATAAAGTATTTGCAAGGAAATAAGCTACTAGAAACTTCTTTGCTAATGATAGTGTTCTTGAATTAACATCTAATCAATACTTAACAAAATAGCTAATAAATAAAAATTACCTATCACCATGTTCTTTCTGTAAATAGCATCTTCCTCGATAGGTGCATAAACCTAAGATGTGGGTTTTGATGTCAAGTTTACTTGTGCCAAAATAGAGGTATGATTAAGATTGCTTAGTTGTACCAAAATTTGGAACAGGTTACCACTTGATGTTCTACCTTTTTGCAGTTGAAGAAAGCTCTGATTATCTACCTACGCTATTCTTAAATATGTCCTGAACGCTTTTACCTCAGGTAACATATATGAGGGTTCCTGAAAGTCTTTGGCTCCTCAAATTAGGTTATAGGGTCACTTTGATGACTATAGGCTAGCTTGAAGTCACTTTCATGTTTGCTGACTCTATCTTTTTTCCATTGTAAATTTTGCTCAATCACCAGCGCTCTCTTGAGTACATTCTTATAATTGAATAGTAGGAGAGATATAATATGGTCTCTAATTTCTTTAGTAACTCCATTTTCAAACTTTTGAGCTTGTATGTCTTCACTAGTGAAGCGACAAACTTGAACATTAGAAAGCGGGTAAACTCTAAGTTGTATTTTTTCACTATCTTGTCTCCTTGCATTAGTAAGTCAAACTCTTATGTCATCTCTCTATGCTAAGGAGCAAGGATGAAATGTTCCCTAAAATCTTTTAAGAAGGTTTCTCACCCATATGCTTGAGCTCTAGTAGCTTTAGCAGCAAATCATCACGTATGTGCTTCTCGGTAGTTAGCACCTTCTGATTAAGGTTGTCATAGTATTACTAGCTGGGGTATAGTCATCACCTCTACTTCTATTATTAGATCAAAGCTAAAGATCTAGACCAGCGTATCATCAGCATTCACTCCTTGTGCATGCAAAGGCAGTGATTGTGGTACATCATTAGCATATTGTTCATTAGTAGTTAAATGGCCATATAATTTAGCCTGCACTCGAAGGCTGCAGCTTATGGTGGCCACAAGAGAAGGCAACCCTAGTAAGCTCATCTCTAAGTTCCCAACTTGTCTTAAACTTTGTCCCTTGGAATTGGATGTGTTGCTTCTTGTTTGTGGTGCCATAATTTTAGCGTGATAAGTTAACACTATCTTGCTCAGTGACAAACACTTTTTTTTTTGAATAATGACGTCTTATCATAAATAACAGGTAAAATCGATCACATATACCAATGCTAATCATAGCACTCCACATCAGTTTATATGTAAAATCAATCCGTTTCTCTCATGACCAAAACGGAGGCCTTTCTTTCATTTCGTCATATTAAAGGGATACAATATGGTTCTCTAGTACCAAATCCTCACTTAAGATAGTATTATCTTGAATAAAGCCAAAATTCCTTCACCTTATTTCTCAAGCCCAGGGAGCACCAAATCACTAACAAATTTATTGTTCTCAGGAAGTGTTGCACTTCATGAGGAATCAGAAAGACAAAGGCGGGTTGGATGGTGATGAAAATAGACTTCGAGAAAGACCGGCTCAAATGGATGCAATAACCTCTTCAAGACTAGTCGTATTGGCCACATACTTTTGTAATTTTCTAATTGTTTCAATGATCGACCGCTAATTACTACAAACTCCAAAAATTCGTCCCTATTCAATAAGATATCTAACTTCTCATTAAAAAAAAATACACTGCAAAATTGTAACAACGTTACTTGATTTGCTAAAACTTAGTTTTTCTATGACCGGACCAGCAATTTTCTTGTTCAGTTTATACGTTTTATATTGATTAAATTAAGTTCGAGTTAAATTTTATTTTTAAATTAAACAATTTTTTTTAACAAATATATGACAATAACGTGATTCTAAAAATTCGGACTCAAAAACCTGTTAAACAAGAACATAGTTAAGTAGATTTTTCTTAAAATAATGCAATCCAATTTATTCGTGTGGAATGTTAAACCTAGTTGCCCAACCAAGAGTGCACACAAACACAAACGCACCTTATTTTTATGAAGGGTTCACACACAACAATAACGAAGCAGTAGCGAGCTCTTCATGCAATGGGCACGCTCCGAAGGACGATGGTCTCCAAAGTGAGTCCGGGGCCCAAGCCAAGCAGACAGCCATACTCCTTCCCGTCACCGGTGGTGGTCTTGTTGGCCTCCTTGGCCCTCTTTCTCACCTCGTCCAGTATAAAAATTACACAGGCGGACGCCATGTTTCCGTACTCGCTTAGGACATGCCTCGTCGGGACAAGGTACTCATCCTTGATCCCCAAGGTCTCGGCGATGGCGTCAACGATTCCACGTCCTCCGGGGTGTATGGCGTAGAACAAGGAGTTGTAGTCGCAGTTATTAGTTATCTTGAGCGGCCTAAGCGCTTCTCCAAGCATGGCCTCGATGTTTTTGCGAAACAGTGGGATCACGTCCTTCCTAATGAAGTAGCTCATCCCCATCTCGTAGAAATGCGCGATTATGGCTCCATCGGAATCCGGGACGATGCTCTGGCCCGCGGCCATCATCTCGAACACGGGGCGCTCTTCCCGCACGTCCGGGTTGGCGCCCACAACCAGAGCAGCCGCGCCGTCGGAGAATATGGCCTGGCCGACCAGGACGTCCAAGTGGTTCTCATTCGGTCCTTGGAACAACATGGCCGTATTCTCGGCGCAGGCCACGAGGACGCGCGTGCCCTTGGTGTTCTCGGCGAGGTCCTTTGCGACACGGAGGGCGGTCCCTCCAGCAAAGCAGCCCTGGTTGTAGAGCATGACGCGGTTGACGTTTGGGTTGAGGCCGAGGAGCTTGACGAGGGTATAGTCCGCGCCTGGCATCATGGATCCAGACATGGTGGTGAACACGACATGGGTGATCTTGGACACGGGTTGACCCCATTCCCGGATGGCCGACAAGGCGGCCTCTTTCCCGAGGTCGGGGACTTGGGTTATGAGGATCCCTTGTCGGGAGTCCAGTGAGCCTGTTCTGTAGGTTGCAATGTCCTGGTTCTTTTTTAGGATCTCTTCGGTTAGGTAAAAGTGCCTCTTCCTGATTCCCGACTTGTCGCCCGTATATAAGGATAATGGATTAGTTATGGATTTCATCGGATCAAACGGAAGCAGCTTGGTTAGGGATTAATATTTAGTCCCCATATGGGAACCAAAGGGTGGTTTGGTAAAACTACCAATATATTTCTTTCCCAACTAATTTGAATATTTTCTATCCCACTAATTAATTAATTATTTTCTCTTTCTAATCTCTTCAACTAACCACTTAATCAGATTAATTATTTCTCCCACAAAGTAATTATTTTCTCTCTCAACCAAAACTCTCTATCATTCAAAAACCCTAGTTGTCAAGCTGTCATTATTTCTAATCTAAACACAAGTCGAACCAGCGACGAGCAAAGTACAACCAAGAAATCAGCAAATGACCAAACTAGCAAACCAGCAAACTAGCAAACGACCAAACTAGCAAACCAGTAAACCAGCAAACAACCAAACCAGCGAACTAGCAAAGTACAACCAGCAAACCAGCAAAACAGTAACCGACCAAACTAACAAACCAGCAAACCAACAAATAACCAAACCAACAAACAACCAAACCAGCAAACAACCAAACCACCAAACCAGCGAACCAGCAAACAACCAAACCACCAAACCAGCGAAGCAGCAAAACTCAATCAGCAAACCAACAAACCAACAACCAGCAAACTAGCAAAACTCAATCAGCAAACCAACAAAATAGCAACCAGCAAACCAGCAAACCAGCAAAACTCAACCAGCAAAACGAGCTCGAGCTTCTTCTTCATGACAAATAAACTATTTGGGAGAATATTGAGCGATTTTGAAAAACCTAGAATAGAGAAGAAGACGAAGCAGGAGAGAGAAGCAGGAGAGAGAGGGAGAAAGATAAATAGGAAAGGGAATGGCTACATTTGAGAGAGAAGCACTAGATCGCAGTCCTTCTTCCGACAAACAATGTTCTTATTATTAATAAAATTTAACTTCTAAAAAAACTACTTAACGAACGGCTCTCCGATAGTTTTTTCTTCTTCTGTTTAAAGAATTGAACCCCCAGAACCGATGGAAAAGTGAATCTAATAACAGAAACTGTGTTACTACTATATATTACGCATAGGGGGTGACTCACATATGCGCTTGAATTTTTCTTTCAAATGGAGCAAGTGGTGGCTATTTGTGATGTTGGAATAGAAATCAGGGTAATCCTTCTGGAGGATGTAGTGAGGCGGGTTGGCTGTTCCAATTGCTAGGATAAAAGCGTTCCCTCCACTTCGGTTGTTCCACTTTTGGGCTGCATGAGGAGCCATTTCTAGAAACTCTTAGGTTACACGAACTGTAGCTATCAGGAGGTCAAAAGATGAATAGATGTGCTCCTACCTTCTTAGCTTTGGAATATGCCTATATTTATAGATAATGTTTTAAAGCAAATTTGTGTAAAAAATAATTTTGAGTTATGAATTTATGACAATCTGTCTATGTTTCATGCTATTTGAAAAGGAAATTAGTCAATTACTAGCTCGGCTAATGAGTACCTTTGGATGCTCATGAGCAAACCTTACTCCGGGGACATATATCTTGTCCCTATTTAGGGACAAGGTTAATATAGTTAATTAACCTAATCCACTAATTGATGGAGTTTCTCTCTCCATTAATAACTACCTACTTAATTAGGCTTAAATCATAACCTCCCTACCTAATTCGCCGTAGTCCCATTAATTCCTTATATTCTCTATCCTCTAAATACACTTTTTTTCCAGAAACCCTATTATGAGTCGTCATTAGTTCTAAATGCCATTAAAACAAAAATCAGACAACCTTATCTGTTCAAACTACTATATTACTGATTCAACGTCCCACTTTATTGGATCCCACTTTATTGGTTCAACAACCTACATTACTGGTTCAATGTCATAATTTTCTGCTTCATGGTCCTACATTACTAGTTCACGGTCCTACATTACTAGTTCAACCTCATACATTACTGGGTCGAGGTCCTACTTTACTGGTTCTAAGTCCTACTTTACTGGTTCAACGTCCTACTTTACGGGTTCAACATCCCACTTTACTAGTTCAATGTCCCACTTTACGGATTCAAGGTCCCACTTTACTGGTTCAAGTTCCTATATTACTGGTTCAACATCCTACTTTATTGGTTCAACGTCCCACTTCACTAATTCAAGGTCTTACTTTACTGGTTCAAGGTCCCACTTTACTGGTTCAAGGTCCTATTTTACTGGTTCAACGTCCCACTTTACTGGTTCAAGGTCCTATTTTATTGGTTCAACGTCCCACTTTATTGGTTCAACATCGTACATTACTAGGTCGAGGTCCTGCTTTACTAGTTCATGGTCCTACATTACTAGTTCACGGTTCTACATTACTGGTTCAACATCGTACATTACTGGGTCGAGGTCCTACTTTATCAAGGTCCCACTTTATTGGTTCAACGTCCCACTTTACAGGTTCAAGGTCCCACTTTACTAGTTCAACATCCCACTTTAGTGGTTCAAGGTCTTACATTACTGGTTCAACGTCCTACTTTACTGGTTCAATTTCCTACTTTACTGGTTCATGGTCCCACTTTACTAGTTCAAGATCCTACTTTACTGGTTCAATGTCCCACTTTACTGATTCAACATCCTAATTAGAGAGAGAGAGAGAGGAAGATAGTTTTGTTTGATTAATTAGAGAAAGTAGGTAATTATGGTAGAAAAAGTGGGTGGTTACGTGTTTTAAAATCCTAATTAGTAGGTGGTTGGTTAGAGATAATTAATGGAGAGAGAAAGTATTCCTTTTTCATTAACTAATTAATGGATTTGAATTTTAAAAAGTGAATTAAATGATATTTTGCCTAAAAAGAGGGAATTATTAACTAATGAGAAATCAATTAAATTTGGCAAAAGTCTTAAATATCCCTGATGATTAATAACCATTAGATTAGGATCTTTTAGAATATATTCTAATCTAATGGCCGAGATTTAAGTCCCTATTTAGGGACTAAAAAAATTGTCTCGAGAGGATATCCATTTCCTCCGCTCGCTTAACCTCCGATTACCGTACATCTAATTTCATTAACTCCACCACCTAAATTACTCCCCTTACCTTTTCTACCACCTAAATACTTGCCTCACCACCTACTCCCTTACTTTTATTCACTTTGATCTGTAGTTTTTGAATTTTTGCAAAATAGTTGCCCATATGTATACTTTTGTATTTTTTTTAGTCCAATGATTTTAGTATTTTTACAAAAAACCTCATTTTATATGGTAAAAAAAAAATCATTTTGTACACAATCCATCCCCCGATGGTGACTTCTTGGTGGCTCTTTTAAGAGAAACTTGCATTCAGAAGCTGTGGCTAGTGATATGTGTCAAAATACGTTATGGTAGTAAAAGAATACTTTATAAAGATGGACCAAGTCACTAGATCGCAGTCCTTCTTCCGACAAACAATGTTCTTATCATTAATAAAATTGAACTTCTAAAAAAACTACTTAACGAACGGCTCTCCGATAGTTTTTTCTTCTTTCAATATTGTAAAGAATTGAACCCCCGGAACCGATGTAAAGTGAATCTAATAACAGAAACTGTAGTGCTACTATATATTACGCATAGGGGGTGACTCACATATGCGCTTGAATTTTTCTTTCAAACGGAGCAAGTGGTGGCCATTTGTGATGTTGAAATAGAAATCAGGGTAATCCTTCTGGAGGATGTAGTGAGACGGGTTGGCTGTCCCAATTGCTAGGATAAAAACATTCCCTCCACTTCGATTTTTCCCGTTTTGCGCTGCATGAGTAGCTATTTCTCGAAACTCTTGGGTTACACGAAATGTAAATAATTGGATCTTTGTGTTAATTTACGGACAAAAGTGCCAAAAATAGTAAAGACTATTCTGACATATTTTTCTTAATCTGATTTATAAATATTTGCTTATTTGCTTATTTTTAATGTTATTCTTGAATTACGGTCGTAATTTTAGTTTAAAATAAATACGCCATCAATTATTGAGTACCGATTATAGTTTTTTTAGATCCTATTCTAATACATATTCTATTACAACGTGTCAGAATCGAACCCTGGACTTCCCAAACCCCTCCCCACCCTTGTGCCGCTCGACCAAAGGTCACTCGGCTGATTACCGATTATAGTTAAAAATTGAAAAAAAGGAAGTTAATCTAGCGAAGTTAATCTAGATCCATTAAAACCTATGTTAACGAGAAGTTTTTTTCTTAAAAGATGTCAGAACCCACGAGATTAACGAGAAAGAGGTTCTCAGAAAATATTTTTTTTTGTCTGGGGATTGCACAAAACTGCAAAAAAAATATGCAATTTTATTTTGTGCAAAACTGCACAAAACATTTGTGATTTTAGTTCGAACCTGCAACCTTTTTTGTGGTTTTATGTAAATCAAAATTGCACATTTTTAACGGTTTTGTGCCAGAGCCGAACTAGTGCGCTTTGTTGGACGAACCTCCTTGAACTTCTTTCAGCACGAACCTTGAATCACAAACCACAAACCTCGATCGTAGCGAACCACGAACCTTGAAAGTCTGAGTCGTGCTACGGAGCACTGTTTTTAAGAATCAATTCACCCACCGACGATGACTCTCTAGGATTAAACAGACTCGTCCAAGTCGGGGACCTGGGTAATCAATAAACTAACAAAAAAAAGTAACTCAGAGCACAAGCTTGGGGGAAGAAAAAGAGAAAACATAGGTGCACTTTTGAAAGTCCACTCACACTCTCTTTATATAGTAGCTGAAGGAGATCATGGGACAGAAAATTCACGGCCAAAATATTAACGTTGATAATAGTTTTTGACTATAACAATGTATAACATTTAGCCAAAAATCAGGGAGATTTTCGAAAATAAAAGAAATATATTTTTGAGTGGCACCAAATTGGAAATAAAGGAAGATTCTCCCATTTTACATGTAGGCTCAGTCAAAGCCAAAAAATAATGTAGGATTTTCTAGAAGCTGTTACATTTATTGTAATTTCTCTCAAATATTTATCTTTTTAGTTAGGCCTATTTTATTTTACTTTTCAAAAATAAAAATCTTTGTGAGGCATCTATATCGTGCGCGCAAGGGGGCTAGGGCAAAATCATTGATTTACACTAAGCAAGCCCAATTTTGACCCATCATTTGCGGGCGAGGGCTTCTCTTCTCACAAGCTCTTTACTAGCCCTATAACTCAAATCTCCTTATATACTTGCTATCCATACTTGCACAAATCAATGTGGGACAAGAGTTTGGCAAAGAGTGAGTCAAACTCATCTTTGACTTTATTTCTCTTTTATCTTTTACTATATTTCCAATAATCTCCACTATTTTAAATATGTTCCATTGCTATACATAATGGTACATTTTGAAATACTTTCTGAGTATGCAATATGAATGTAAGTGCTTCAGATCTAGCATCTCGCAGACTATGAACTAGTCCTTAGATGTATAGGAAAAGTATATAGTGTCATGATGAAGTTGTAGAACTTTTATGAATCATGAACACTATATTGTACACCTGAACCCTACAAATCACACTTCATCCCTACAGTTCTTGTCGTTGTTGCTATTTCGCGCTAAAAATGGCCATGCACGTAGCCTGGGTTTTTATGAGTGCTCTAGAGATTAAGCCACAATCTCATACGAGTGATGCAGCTCGACACTCATATAGGTGACCTCATCAAGTGTATATTGCACTTTGCACACTACCCTTAAGTTAGGGCTATGAGATTCATTAAAAGTTTTTAAGCTTAACTTCATACACATCATAGGAAAAGACTAAAATAGTACTACCGTGATTAACTCCTGACTTGTTGTTTACCCATATAAACCTTCTTCATGGGATCTCCAATCACAAAGGTTGGGTTGCCATCACCGTTAATCTAATAATTTGGCTGATGTCCCATTCCACTCAATGTCTCATATGTGACCCTTCTATACAAGGGTTTAGTCAGTGGATTGGCCAAGTTCAGTTCTGACTTCACATAGTCTATGGAAATAATTCCATCTTTTAGCAGCTGCTTAACCACATTATGTCTCAATTTAATATGCTGACTTTTGTTATTAAATGATTTGTTCTTAGCAATGGCTATTGTCGCTTGATAATCATAATGCATCGACACTGATGGTATCGACTTTATTCCCAAAGGAATACTCACAAGGAAGTTTCTCAATCAATCAGCTTCACTACCTATCAGTTCTAGAGCTACAAACTCTGAATCTATAGTAGATCTCACTATTATAGTTTGTTTGGTTGACTTCCAACTCACTACACCACCTCTAAGGGTGAATATGTACCCACTAATAGATTTTGTCTCATTTGAATCTAAGATCCAGTTAGCATCGCGATATCCTTCTAATATAGCGAGATATCCACGATACACAATACCATAGTTCATTGTAAATCTTAAATATTTCATGATTCTCAATAGAGCTCCCCAATGCTCAACATTTGGGTTATAAGAATGTCTACTCAACCTTCCCACAACATAAGTTAAGTCGGGTCGAGTAAAATTCATCAAATGCAACAAACTCCTAATTCTTTGTGCATACTCATTATGAGCGACTGGGTTGCCTATATTCTTCTTCAATTGAATGCTTCCATCATAAGGAGTAGCCACAAGTTTCTCATCAAGATAACCAAACTTCTGAAGAAGTTTCTCAATATAATGTTCTTGTGTTAGCATGATGCTATCACCTTTCCTTATGATTTTCACACCCAATATCACATCTGCTTCACCCATGTCTTTCATGTCAAACTTGAAAGCAAGGAAACTCTTGGTGTCAAGTATAACATCAATACAAGTACCAAAAATAAGTATGTCGATAACATATAAACATATAATCACACATTCTTCATTTACCAAAAATAATACACACTTGTCAACTTCTACGGAAGTAAAACCATCACTAATTAAAGTTTGATCAAATATTTCATGCCATTATTTTGGTGCTTATTTTAAACCATACAAAGATTTAATTAATTTACACACTTTATTTTCTTGCCCACAAACAATACAACTTTCCAATTGTTCCATATAAATTTCTTCATCTAAATCACCATTTATAAATGTCGTCTTTATATCCATTTGGTGAATAACATGTTTATGAATCGAGACCAATGCAAATAATACACGAATAGATGCAATCTTAGTCATAGGTGCAAAAGTATCAAAATAATCAAAGTCTTATTTTTGTTTAAAACCTTTTGCTACCAATCTAGCCTTACATTTATCAATCAAACTATCATGATTATATTTTCTTTTAAAAATCTACTTGCAATAAATGGTTTTAAAGTCCGGAGGTAAATCAGTCAAAACCTAAGTTTTACACGTCAAAATTAGATCAATTTTACTTTTTATTGCTTCTTCCATATCAGAGCTTTTGACAAAGAAATAGCATCAGAAAACATTTGAGGTTCATTTTCAACATAAAAATCATTACCAAAGGAAGTTTCTTTTCTTTATCTCTTACCTCTTCTTAATTCCTCGGTAAAGTTTTCAACCACATTTCTATACATGCAACATCTCTATCATTTCCTTCATTTTTCATTATTATAAATATTTCTAGTATTTAAAGAAAATAAATGTTCAAAAAGTTCAGCATTTTTAGTTTCTACTATAGTGTTAACATCAAGTACATCATTCTTAAGTACTAAAAATCTATAAGCAACACTATTCTTAGCATAACCAATAGATAAACAATCAGAAATTTTAGAATCTAATTTTTTTTCTTGGGATCAGGTAACATTACCTTAGCTAAACACCCCCCACTTTTAGGTATTTCAAAGTAGGCTTATGACCTTTCCACAACTCATAAAAAGTTAGTCCAATTTTCTTATAGGGTATCCTATTATGCAAATAACATGCGATTAATAAGGCTTCACCCCAAAGATTTTTCGGTGCTGAGGAACTAATCAATAAAGCATTCATCATTTCTTTTAATGTCCTATTTTTCCTTTTAGTTACCTCATTTGACTCAGGTGAATAGGATAAGGAATAATTCATGAAATAACTCCTTTTAGCTACCTCATTTGACTCGGGTGAAATAGGATGGAGTTATTTCATGAATTTTTTCTTCTCTTTCTCAAAATTCATTAAATAACACATACTCACCACCTCTATGAGACCTAACTTTCTTGATCTTTCATTTTTAATTGGTTTTCTACTTCTGCCTATACAAGAGAAAAACATCAAAAGTCTCATCTTTATTTCTAAGTAAGTATATTTTTGTATACGTAAAACAATTATCTATAAAGGTCACGTAATATTTCTTACCACCCCTAAACATGGTTTGCTTAAGATCTCCTAAATCGGTATAGATTAAATTAAGGAGTTTGGTTTCTCTTTGTACATTATGATTTGTCTTTTTAGCTAGTTTAGACTATATATATACCACATTTATTTGAAGGATTATTTTCCGTAGTTGAAATTAGGCCTTGTCTTTTCATACGATCAATATATGAAGCACTAATATGTCCTAAACTAGCATGCCATATATCAAATGAATCAGTCAAGTAAGCAGAAGAAGATGCATTCTCATTATTCTCAACATTGAGTACAAAGAGTCCCTGATCATAATAGCCTTTTCCCATAAAAACATTGTTCCTAGTCATAACAATTTTGTCGGACTCGAAAGTCACTTTGATGCCAACTTTTCCCAATAGAGCTACCGAAATAAAATTAGCTTTAATAGAAGGCACATGGAGTACATCATTCAGAGCCAAAGTTTTGCCAGAAGTCAACTTGAGAAGAACTTTTCCTTTGCCCAAAACTAGAGTAGTTTGAGAGTCACAAAGAAAAACTTGTTCTTCTCCGTCCCCTACTCGAGTATAGTTGGTAAACACATTTTTGTTAGCATAGATGTGCCTAGTGGCACCAGAATCGATCACCTACTTATTTATAGTGGTCATAATGTTGACTTTAGAAATCACAACAATGATAACATCATCTCCTTCAACCAAGTTAGCCCTAGGTTTAGGAGGATTATCTTCTCCCTTATTATACCAACTAAATCTAGCAATATGATCAGGCTTTCCACATACAAAGCATGTCCATTTCTTCTTAAAAGATGTATTTGTAGGCTTGGGAAATTGATAAGGTTTCTTTTGCTCGTACCTTTTTTTGTTTGGGCTGTTTATCACAAGGTTAGCCTTTGACTTCATTGCCTTGGCTTTAGCAATATGCATCTCCTTTCGATTTGTATCTTTGATGATGATGCAGGTAATAAGGTCTGTCAATGTCATCTGCTTATGCTTGTGCTTCAAATGCTACTTGTATGACTTCCATGAGTCCGACAGCTTCTCAATTAGAAATCCTGCAACAAACTCATCAGGCAAGGTTATATTTTCAGCCTTAAGGTCTTCAAGTAGTTTGTGGTACTCATTGATTTGCAGCTTGATATCCTTGTCATTCGTCATCTCCCATCAATAAAAATTCCTCATTACAAACTTCTGCTTCCCAATATCTTCGACAGTGTACTTCACCTTTATGGACTCCCATATCTCTCATGCCTCTTTGTATGAGTAGTAGACATCAAATAGATTGTTAGATATCGTACTAATTATAGTATGTCTGCATACCTTATTGGCATTTAACCATGCTTCTTACATTGGTAGGGGCTCCTTGGACGAAGGCTTGGGATTAGTGAGGGCAGAAGCTACACCATGTATGTCGAGTATGATGTAGACTCGCTCATGCCACCTTTGGTAGTTGGTGCTGCTGAACACCTCTATCTTAGAGATGTCCAAAAATGGCTTGGCAAATGTCATCGGAGTCGATGAGGGAAGCACCAATACAGGCGACAGAATAGCAAGGGGAAGGATAGGAGTTACCAGCTATTCAGTCATTGGAGTCTTCGTGCTCCCAGCAGCAACATCGTCATATATTGATTCTTAAGGTTATTGACGAACCTCCTTGGACTTTTTTTAGCACGAACCTTGAACCACGAACCACAAACCTTGATTGCAACAAACCACGAACCTTGAATCAATTCACCCACTGACGATGACTCTCCAGGATTAAACAGACTCGTCCAAGCCGGTTTTTGACTGGCAGACTCAAATATTGTAACTTCTCTCAAATATCCATCTTTTTAGTTAGGCCCATTTTATTTTACTTTTCAAAAATAAAAAAGCTGTGTGAGGCGTCTATATTGTGTGCGTAGGGGGGGCAAAATCGTTGATTTGTACTGAGCAAGCTCAATTTCGGCCCACCACATGCGCACGAGAGCTTCTCTTCTCACAAGCTCTTTACTAGCCCAATTACTCAAATCTCCTTATATACTTGCTATCCAACCTTGCACAAACCAACGTGGGACAAAGTTTGGCAAAGGGTAAATCAAACTCATCTTTGACTTCATTTCTCTTTTGTCTTTTACTATACTTCCAACACGCTTTTCCAGCAGAAATGAAACACGTGATTTTGGTTTGCACAAAATTGCACAAAGAGATCGTACTTTTTTGTACGGCTTTGTGCAAACCAAAATAGCACATTTTTGTGCGATTTTGTGAGAACTCCACAAAAAAAAACTTTTTTCGAGGAACTCTTCTCGTTAATACCAGGGAATTCAAATCTTTGGAAGGAGTAATTTTGGAATGATATAAATTTATCAATTTAGAAGTTTATTAATTAAGCTTGACAGAAAATTTGAGAAAACGACACTCAATAC
>SOPF01014330.1:0-10165 GCA_012979155.1 Hypericum perforatum | reverse complement strand
GATGAAAAAGAAAATTTTCATAGGTTCGGGACGAATTTAGGTTCGGAGGACTAAAAGTGAAACCACAGGACTTTTTTTGTACTTTTCCCTAATTTTTATTTTGTTTTTTAGATTTTTTTATTTTTGGCTTAAGGGTATTTTGGTCAATTCAGTGTTAAAAAAATAAAAAAAAATTGATGATGTCAGCGAAGGTTAAGCCAGGGACCTGAGAGTAATATTTTGTTATAACACATGGACCTTAAATCTTATTCAAATTACACAGGGACCCTATTACAAAATCGTCAATAGTTCAGGGACCTGAGGGTAATTAACCCTATTTTTTATATCGCTCTATTTTTTAATCCAAATAAAATAATGTGTATTATTAAATTGGGAAAAGTCCACATAAGTACCATGTGGTTTCACCAATTCTCACTTGAGTATCTTGTACTTTTTGGATCGTAGAACAGGTCCAAGTTATGAAAATTTCCATCACGGACCGGTCCCGGTATCCGGCCTGCATTTTTTTTAACAAAACGACGCTGTTTAAAGTCCGACGTGAATTGCCACGTATTTTATTAAATATTGTGTTGGCGTTGACGTAGTAATAGGTCAAATATTAGTTTTAATACCAAATAATTTAGGAATTTATAAAAACCTCTACCTCTCTCTCCTCCTTTTTTCTCTCTCTCTGTGCTACGCCACCAAAAAATAACCATAACCACCAAAAAATCTACCATCTTTTTTCCCCAAATTAAATACAATAGATAGCCTCGATTATCCAGCCTCAACAATCAGAATTAGGCGATCACCATGAACAAATCCATGACCAAGTACCTTCAGTACATCCAGCGCCTTCCCTTGTCACTTTACAATTGACGACGAGGATGGAGATGTCATCATCTTTCAGTTCAAAGACGTGGGCATTAATTTGGGATGTTGGGTGGTTTTAAGCATTGGCTTCGTACCATTCCTAGTGTGACAAAAATCCCCCATCGAAACCCCAATCTTTGCCAACAACGCGAGCCTGGGGACTGAACGTACACCGCCAGTACCTTGTTCGATGGTAGAACCAAGTCGTTGAACAGGAAGATGTAGATCTACGAAGTGGTTCATGTCGAGGATCCAATTGAAGGTGTCGATTTGGGAGAACGTGGAGATATCCATCGGGAAGCTCTAGTTCGAGAAGCTGAGGTAGAACCCCACGACAAGGAGGAAGAAGCTAAGGATGGAGAGCTATAGGGCTGGGTCAGAGGACTGGAACGTGTTGTATAGCCATCAGCAGAGGTTGTTGTCACCGAAGCTGGAGTCTGGGTAGCAGAGCATGGAGGAGATCTCGTCGTAGAGAGCGGAGTCGTGGAGGAGCGCGTAGGGCATGGCGGAGGAAGCTGGGTGGTAGGAAGGGAAGATGGACGACAGGGAGTGGATGACCGCTTGGAGCTTGGAGTTGGAAGAGGAAGATGGTGGGTTTTGGTCGGAGAGGCAACGTCAGAGCTTCTTGACGAGGGCAACGTTTCCGACATGGACGGCGAGGAAGAGTGGAGAGAGAGGAGGAAGAAGGAAATGAAGTTTTTAATTTTTTTGAAATATTTGGTACTAAACTAAATATTTTATCTACTAACACATCATCGATCTAAAACACGTGGACTGCCACGTCAGACTTTAAACGGCGTCGTTTTGTTAAAAAAATGCATATCAGAGATCGAGACCGGTCTGTGATGGAAATTTTTATAACTTGGACCTGTTCTACGATCCAAAAAGTACAAGGTACCCAAGTGAGAATCGGTAAAATTATAGAGTACTTAAGTGTATTTTTCCCTATTAAATTTGAGGAAAAAATACATATAAGTATCTTGTAGTTTGGTTTGTTTCAAAAAAAGACCATGTCATTTTTTTTCTTCTAAATTTGATACCTATAATTTTATTTTGGAGACAATTTTAGTCCCGGGCATCTTTGAAGGCTGTTCTGCCACGTGGAGTTGACACGTCAGCACCACATAAGCGCTCCTCCTCCTTTTTTTCCTCCTCCTCCTTCCTCGTCTACCCCTTCCTCTTCTTTTTCTTCCTCCTCCCCCTCCTCCTTCGCCTCTCTTCTTCTTTTTCTTCCTCCTTCCTCCTCTATCCTCCTCCTCCGCTTTTCCTCCTCCTCCTCCTCCCTCCCCCTCCTCTTTTTCCTCCTCCTCTTTTTCTTCATCCTCCCTCCTTCTCCTCCCCCTCCCTCCTCCTCCTCCTCTGACTCATCCTCTTTTTCCACCTCCTCTCTCCTCCTCCTCCTCCTCTGCCCCTCCTATTTTTCATCCTCTACCTTCCTCCTCCTCCTCCTCCTCTTCCTCTTCCGTCTTCCGCCCTCCTCTGCCCCTTCCTCCTCTTTTTCCTCCTCCTCTCCTCCCCGTGGCGCTTATGTGTTGCTGATGTGGCGCTCACATTGACACGTGGCCGGAGAACCTTCAAAACTGTCTGAGACTAAAATTATCCCCGAAATGAAACTACCGGTACTAAATTTGGAGAAAAAAAGTCTACGATTATTTTTTTTTTGAAACAGGCCAAACCATAGGGTACTTATGTGTACTTTTTCCTAAATTTTAACTTCAATTTATTCAATTTATTGTATTATACATTTTTAAGTTCTATTCTAAGTTGAGCAACGTGATTCCCGGGACTGCTATGCTATGAGCTATCTGTGTCATCGAGAATATTACCCAACAGCAACTCTCATATGTAATTATATATTGATACAATTGTGCATAATCATATATTAAAATATATTTTTGTTTGTGAAGTGATACAATCTATTGTAATGATTATTCTTAATTCGAGGTTTATAAGATCAACAAAAATATCAATCTTTTTCAACAATATTTAATAATGATATGTTGTAAATGACTTTATTTCGAGACTCGATAAAATTTAAAAATATCCATGCAAATCGATCTATTGGTAACTCAAATTGTTACTCTATAATCAACTAATGTTCGAGCCGAACAGAATGAGTATAAATTAAAACTGTTTTGATAAATATTTAAGATTAATGTTTAATAAAAATTCGAGATTGTTGAGTAACTATTGCATCTCTGTATTTAAGTGATATTATATACATATGACTCCTAAAATTGGAAATTAATAGCATGCTTCTTCTTCTTATAGTATATGGATAATTCGTAAGTAATGATCTCTAATCTATGAACTAAGACATCTTTGTCTGCTTCCCTCTTCTTTTGTCTCCGCCTCAACAAGTCGCATTTAACAAATAACAACTTTCTCTTGCTAATGACTGGTAGTTAAGCTGAGGCCTCCTCCTCCGCCATTTCAACTCCCCACTCCAAAACAACCGAACCAGAACCGAAACCCTAATTTCCCTAAAATCGACAACAAAAAATCGAATCCCAAATTGAACATGCTGCTGGGACACACTGACGGAATATCCGACCGGGGATCCACGTTGGGGGACCGGGAGTCCCATCTCTCCGGCGCCGGAGACCCCAGCGAGGACCGGTCCGGTGAGTTCTGCTCCGAGGAGGTGGTTCTCCATGAAGCGAGCTTCGACGAGCTGGCTGCGAATAGCCTCAAGTACGACATGATCATATGGGTGTCGATATCGTTGTTGCTGGTGTTGGCTTGGGGCGTGGGGATCATAATGTTGCTTTATTTGCCAATTCGAAGATACGTCATCCGGAGGGACATTTCCTCACGGAAATTGTACGTCACTCCGAACGACATTGTCTACAAGGTTGATCCCCCTCTTTTTTTTTGTCCGTTTAGTCGAGCTTCGAACTTTTAGCTGATTTGGGTTCGAATCGGTGTTGTGAAGGTGTCCAGGCCTTCGTTCATTCCGTTTTGGGGGGTTGCGTCGATCGAGAAGCGCGTTCCTCTTTCCATGGTCATTGATATCATAATTGAACAAGGTACTGTTAGGTACTTGGAGATTTCATATGTAATGTGATTGTTCTGGGGTTTTTCGCGTTGTGTGGGGGCTTACTGGGTTGTCGTTTGGGGTTTTGTTGCAATATTTGTGGATTAGTTGGAAGCATTGAATTGCAATATAGGAGTAGTATTAGCCATCACTATGATGAGCTGGAGGGACCTTCAGTTAGGAGACTGGGTTGCGGGTAGGATGCTTACATAGGTTGTAACTGTATTTCTTTTCGTATTGGGGTTTGCCCCTCCATTTTTACCAAAGAAAAAGTTGGAGAAGCATTGAGGGGAGTTTTGTCACTTTTTTTTTTCATGATGGGACTGGAGTTGCTTTCTATGTTATGTGATTAAATATTGATCCATGCTCTGGTATTTCTAAAGATGCAATAGCTATCTTCTTGGTTTTCTAGGTTGCTTGCAGGCTGTGTATGGAATTCACACCTTTAGAGTCGAAAGTATTGCGCAGGGTAAAGCTGCACCAGTTGATGAACTTCAGGTTCAAGGTGTTGATGATCCCGCTGATCTTCGGAAGGTAAACCAGACTGATTGCTGATTTACGGTGGAAAGTTGGTATTAGTTTTATTTAAATTTAATGCGGTTTGATACATTGATCAGGTTATAATAACAGAAGCTGCCAAGAGTATCCAGGAAGCTGGAATAGGAATGAAATCCTTTGCTCATACAGCTGATGGTGATACTGCATCTAGGGCTGGTTCGTTGACAGAGGGCCCAGCTTACTTTAAGTCGCCATCAAAAAATTGGAAGGTATGCTAATAGCACATTTTGTCTAGATTAATGAAGTTGTCCTTCTTGTGTTTGCCATTATACATTTCTCTACATCAGCAGCATTTCTTTAGGAATCTTCCTTGCTGTTCAATCTAGTTGCATTTTTTTGGGAGCATTATGAGATAAAATACTTGGAAATGCCAAGCGGATCTAAATTATGTAATTCACTCGGCAAGTAATTGGCTGCTGTTACTTGCTTCTGTAAAATCTGCTAACAAATAAGTTTTGCAAGCTGTCAAGCTTCATGGTTCCATGCTCTCCCATCGAAGGGATTCATTACATCACTGGAGTTGTTAGTGGTCTATAGTTTTTTGTTCTCTTCCTACTTCTAATTATTGCACTGGTCATGATTGTAGCAAAAGTTATATCCCGTGGAGCTGAAGGAAGTAGGTTTCACATGCATGTAGGATTATAACTTCCTGGATTATTAATGGTATTCCCAAATATTTGCAATGAGTGCTACAACCACTAGATTAATCGGCTATGCTTGAGGCATGATTAGCAATGCTATCCTTGGTCTCATTTTGTTGAATTGATGTGGGACTCTGGAGATATCATTTGGGGCCATTCAATTTATAATTTTATACCGATAAGGGTTCATGGAGCTTCTCGGTTTCTGTAGTCCATGACCACGATCAGATCATTGACCTGCCTTGCACTTGGTAACAGATAAGCAGTTCACCTCGCTATACCCCAACAGAACCAAGAAGTACTGTATCTGGGGAGCTGCTGCTAAACAGGATTGAAGAAGTCCAAAAATCTATAAAGGTCAGAAACCAACCATTTTAAGTTCAATGCTCCTTTTTCTTCTGTTAGCTTTTTTTGTAAAGATAAATGCTGACTTCTGCTTATTCTCCTTGTGTTTTTCTGTATCAGAGAATTGAGTCGCTCATGGGAAAGTCCAATGCGTCAACCGACAGTGTAGCTGAAAATTGAGAAATGGAAAGTGTCTCCCAACATGTACAACTTAGGACACCAGAATTGGAAGATCCTTGATTAACGCGTCTGAGGTGCCCAACTTCTTGTAAAGATTTTGTCCCATGTTCGGTCTGTATATCATTAATGAATGTCTTTGGACAATCTCACATTGTCAATGGTTTGCAAGTTCAGATGGGCAATTCTTGGACTGAGTGCTGTCCGTATCTAACCAGCTAACAGTGATGGTTGATGTCAACTATGAGTTTTTTCTAATCTGATATTAATCCAATGGTTTAAGAAGGTAATAAATTCCTTTTTAGTTTATGACCGGCTGGTTGGTATTCACTGCCGTGTCACAGCAACGACTCGGTACATAATTGAGCTCGGTGACACACCAACGACTTATGCAAAGTCGTTCAGTATATGATATTTGCTCTTCAACGACCAAGAAGTGCGCTTTTTGAATCTTCAGGCTCATTGTTTAGAATCTCTTAGAGGTCCAAATTTTACACGGAAAATAGTTAGAGGTGACTTCCTGTCCCCTTATTTGGATCGAGGGAGAAAAAAAAAAGGGATTAAGTTGGTTCTTGCAAAATGCACTATCTTTTTTAACTCTTGAGCAACATCCGATAATTGTCTCCATCATGTAAGAACTATCTGATCACCTCAGGTTGGCCCTTACAAGGTGTCTAGTTGGTTTATCAGCTACTTGGTATAAACGACCGATCACTTACTTTATCAGCTACTTTACTCAACTTTTCGAGAGTCAAAACTGCTTTCCTCGTTTGGCTGGGGCTTAAAGCCATAGGAAGAGTGAAAGAGAGGGATAGTGGGAAAAAGTAGGAAGAAGGTTCATGTGTAGCAGCCAATTACTTCATTCATTCGTCGGTTTTATTTCTAGGCAAAAATTCTTCTCGTATTTCCTGGTGTATGATCAAATCACTGCAGCGATTTTTTCTATCTTCGATATTTTATCTTCGTATTATAAAGTTTTCGCTAATATAATCGGTCAATTTTGAAAAACACTAACATGGCTATAGGGTCCCTCACGAACATACAACCCGTTCTCGTTTTGAGATTATAATGAAGGTCAAATTTTCTCGTCCAAATCTTATGGCATATGAACAGTTGGATTTAGTTGAAATGGATTACAAAAAAGGTATTAAAAAAACAATGATATATAAAAACAGTAAATTATTCAAAATCACAATTTTTTTGGGCGGGCTCTACTAATCATATTCTAACACGTCCATCCTATTCGACTATAAATTACAGGATTTTAAAAAATGCGGTCCGATCGGTCGGACTGAGAATCGCTTCTAATACTGTTCCGTTTTATTCAAAAAAAACCCACCTAGCGAACCGGCCGACTCTGGTTGGATTGGACGGTTCGACTGAGAATATTTATTTTTAAAATAGTTTTATTTTCGATTCAAAATTATCCTTTAATATGAAATTTATTTGGTATATTTTATAAAAATTGGTATCTTTATATGTTATTTTTTAATCTATTATGTTATTATTAGTTTATTACATAAATTATTTACTTATATACCTATATATATTTCAAAAATACAAAAAATAGAAGATCTGATTGGTCGACCCGAAAGATGGACCAATTTCCGAGTCGATCTCCGGTCGTTTTTTAAAACTTTGATAAATTATGATTTGTAGGCCTGTGCTGGGTTTTGTAAGCCCAATGTAGTTTTTTTAAGGGTGAGACTATGGGCCTGAATCCATTCTCAACCCAAGATAATCCAACCCAAACGAAGCGCGCCCGACCCGACCCGACTCGATCGCCAATCGACATCGACTCTTTGGGGCTTCCACTGACTGACCTCAGCTGTTTCTCTCTCTCTCTCTCTCTCTCTCTCGCTCTGTCGCGGAGTACAGTAGAATCAGGTAAGGTAAATTTCTCAAAACTGTTTGGGACTTGTACTTCCGTCGCGAAATTAAAATCTAGGGTTTTGGATTGGGTGGGCAGTTTAGCGCGATCTCGGTAGGAAATCGAGAAGAATGGGAGGAGGAGGAGATCACGGACATGGGGAACAACACGGAGGAGACTTCAGGGGTAAGGTGTGGAGCATGACGGGCGGTCCTAACTGCAGGCCCAAGCACTGGAAGCGCAACACCGCCTTTGCCATGGCCGGTCTCTTCCTCATCTGCATCCCCATCGCCATGAAATCCGCCCAGCTCGAGGTCCCGTCTTAATCCCTCCCCCACTTTCCCCCTTCCCTAACTCTAGGGTTTTTGTTTGGTTCGTTAATCTTTGTCAATTTCCCCTCTTTTCATTCGCTTGAGTTTGTAAAGGTTGCAACTTTTGTTAATTAGGGCATCTCGTTGTGAATGGATATATGATGTACATTGTCGGGGGTTGGGATTGGGATGTTCGGTTTCGTCTTCGTTGTACAATGCCTTCTTGTGCAAAATGTAATCTAAAGTCTATAGGCAATGTTCGACCCGTGCAGAAGCTGCAGTTGTTCCAAGTAGGTTCATGTATAGAGCCTGATGGTTGCCCTTCGTGACCCACCCGATAGGCGAAAATGTAAATTGGAATGCAATTAGGCATGTAATGCTGCTTGCTTTGTGAAGATAACACGAGGTCGTCGGATTTGAAACTAAAAACATTTTCAGAAGTCCCTCCTGAGAAATGCCTGCTTGCCTGAATATTCCTAGTATAGCCAGCTAATGTGCGCTGCCTTGGAGTTTTGTTGCTCCTGAGATTGTGAGAATTATATATATTTTTGAACGAGATTTGCTGCTTTGAGATGATTTGAATTATTAAAGGGATCATGTGTTTCTTGCAGCAACGGCCTCATATGCCTATTCGTCCCATTCCATCACAGTTGTGGTGCAAGAATTTCGGAACCAAGGACGACTATGAGAACATCAAGTAAGGAGGGCCGGGATGCAATTTGCTGGTGCCAAAGCACATTTCTTGTATCTTTTTGCTTCAGTAACTCAAACCTTGGGGTTTTCCACCATTGTGTTCAATTGATTGGTATGATCACGATGTCTGTTATAAATCTATAGGTAGAACTGAAACGAGGGATTTGCAATCCTGACTTGACTTGGTTCTTAATAAGGAGTCAACTTTTCTGAACTCTGTTTCGTGAAGGAAGTACTGAAAAAGACGAGTGTTTGGGTTTGCTATAAATGCTGTCATGGTTTGGTACTCTTTATTGTAGATGATTTAACTTTCGCAATTGGTTTCCCTTGGTTTTGCATTGTTGAAGAAACTTGGAACAATGTCTAGAAAGTTGCGGAGGAGCATAGGTTGTTTTTGTTCCGACGGATGGACTCGTGGCCTTAGAGCCCATGATGCTTGTGTTAGTTGGATGCTCGAACAGTTGAATCCTCATACATCGCATAAAATGGTGTCCAATGATTGTGCAAAAGGATCGGTTCATCGAGTCTCATTTCTAGCTCACACCCCAAGTAAGATTATTGGTGATACGGTGGAATATATCAGCTTAGACCGGAACCCGTTTGCAGCATCTGGTATGATCAGCACAAAAAGATTGTGCCTACTGTCCCCGGACATTGAATGGGGATCGAATTCCTACAAGAACTGATTCTATCTGACGCAGGTCAATGAGGTAGCATCATAGCAAGCACTCCTAATGGCAATAAAATATTAGACGGATGAATAATTTCCGGAAGGGTATCGAGTTCTGTCCAAATGCTATTCCCCGCATCTCCACACTGGATTGATATGTTGAGTTAACTTGTAATATGAATGCCAACCTCCCCTTTTACACCGAACCTTTCAACTCCGTGTGCAGAACGCGAGAATGGTGCTCGTCATCTTCATGTCCGTCAACGAGATATATTTTTGTGTGTGGTGGAAGTGGCAACGAGATAGATTTGTTTTGGTGGAAATGACATATAAATACAAAAAGTAAAATAAACATACATCCTTTCGAGGTTGTGTCTGCCAATTTCAATAAAATTTTATGCAGAAAAAAAATTCATGAACACCTCGGCAAGGATGGAATAATCCACTTTAATTTTGATATCGCTAAAATTGATTCTCTATTTTGCGCATACAAAGAAAAATAAGCAACACAATTATTGTATTGTCATCTAAGTTAGTTCTACCCCAACTTCAATGAGATAGATTGACCAATAGAGTAACCAATGTTCTTGCAAGTTCGTACATTTTCGTTCGAACTTTAAAAAATGAGTGAGGCATTTTTTTAAGTTAGTATTGAGTATTAATTATTTATCAATAAGATCAAAATATCTGAGGATGCAGAAACAGATGGTCCAAGACTCATTATTGTTTGGCAGAAAAAAAAATCATTGATTCGAGTATTGTTCATGCAAGTTAAATGGATGGTGTAGACTTGCACAAAAAAATGGATGGTTTAGACAAAGGGCATTAAGGGCATAGCGTCATATATCTGGGTCCGACAAAAAGCGGGAGACTGGAGATAATTTTATTCCGAGGGGCCCCCACACGGGTAAAACCTGCCCCGGTCATTAATTTCCTCATCTGGAAATTCCCATTTTCCCCAAATTACCCCTTTCCTTTATTGACTTGCTTGCACCCAACTAACTGTTCACT
>SOPF01014329.1:0-34495 GCA_012979155.1 Hypericum perforatum | reverse complement strand
CAGAACGACAAGAGAATAAATTACTCAAACAACAAAATGAGAAGCTATAGGCTGAGAATGATTGTAACACCACGTGATTTGACCGACTGGCTCCACTGTACCAACACGGGTCTTTTTAGCAAGTTTTGTCCTCATTCGTATGCACCCTTGGAAAACTTCTCTGGAGGTCACCAATCCTGATCCCACATTCGGTCAAACGCGCTTAACCTTGGAATTATTTTAGGATTTGTGCCCAAAAAGAAGGTGCACCTTGTTAATATGACAGTAACTGATGCGATAAATATTGGATTAATAATACGTGCAAGAGAACACAATCACTCAAGTAATATAGTGATAACTAAGATCGTCTCTGCAGGGATAGATGGATCAATTCTCTAATTACTATGAGTTCTCAATCTTAATCTAAGTAATTGAAATTAAGTGCTTGGCTTGTGATTCTAATACTACGAATAAGATTGCGTTCGAATCTAGGATTGTCAATCTTAAACCCTAACAACAATATCTAAGCAAAGATAAATAAATGAAACAAAACGAAACAAAATGGATATAATCTCGTGCTAAGGACTGAGATTGTCAATCTCAATCCAAGAGCACATAATATGAATCAATCAACTAATAAATAATCAAGCACATGAATGTAAAAACAACTTTTGACTACGAGATACGAAAATACCGTGTTGATTGAAGATTCAAATTGTCGATTACACTCCTTGAAGCAATTAAATAAAAAGCTAGGTTTAATGACTCTTGCATGAAAATTGGCCAAGAATGACTTTAAACTAAGGCTTAAGGCCTATATATAGCCAAGCCAAGATACCTAGATAATAACCTAACTAAACAAGTAAAATTCTGCTCCAAAACAGTCATGATTTTGATAGGCCAACGCCTGCTGGGCTTCTCGGGTGAACTTTCTATATCCCTCAGTGTCTGCTGGGAAGCCAGCGCCCACAAGATCACAAAACTCAAAACATCAAACTGTAGATCAAGGTGTTACGGATCTACTCGTCTTGGAATCACTCAATTCGGAGTTTGTATGAAAAAGTTACGTCTATTTTAGCAAAATTCGACGGACTAAGCCTAAACATGTCTGCTACACTTCTTGTTGCTCTTCTCCGTTATGCCTGATCTCTACCTCGATAGTCCAACTTGCCATTCCCTCCAAATACCTATAAGACACACAAAAAACGATAGATATCCTACTTCTCGATATAACACGACAAAACAACTCAAAGATATACCAAACACGACACGAACAAACTCAAAACATGACTAACACATATCTAAATAATGCTAGTTGGACACGTGTTCACACACGCATCACACCTCCACACTTACTTCCTTGTTTGTCCTCAAAGAAGGTATATCAAAAGAACCAACTAAACAGTGTCCTCAACATTCAAACCCTTATCACAAGACTACCCCACAATCATGTAGATCACGTACCAAAGCATAATGAATAGAAACCATATAGACATCCTACCCTCATCCGTTTAACCTAGTATTTGCACCTAGCATTCTAAACTATAGGGTTGACCACTTATAGGGTTAGATCAATTTACGCTCACTGTGTATAGTGGTCGACTATCCTATCTCTTACGTACACATCCGAGGTCTAAGAATGCTAGACATCATACCAAGACACACTCAAAACAAGACAAATTGTGTCATTAGAAGGACTTTTCTCAGGTTGTAACGAGGTTGAGGGTAAAGGTGAGGATATATATGAGTATGGATAGTGGCTAAACTACCCAATCCGAGGAGCTATACAAAAATATTCTAACTCTCGTCTATTCTACGCATCTCACTCTATGTCTAAACTCTCATCCCAATGTACCCCAAATCCTAAAGACCAATATTACTCGACTTGCTCTATTGTTCCTTGTGCTTTTTCTTTTAGAACCATTATTTTCTTTCCACTTTTCCTTGATTATTCACTTTGTCCTTTCCAATTTTCCAATTTTCCACTTTCATCTTTCTTTTCATTCTTTTTCTATTTTTTCTTTCTTCTTTTTCTTCTTTCTTTTCTTTTTCTAGCACACGGTTTTTCTTTTTCTTTTGTGTAATACTGCAAGTCAAGTCTTTCACAATTTTTCTGATCTTCAACTACCCGTAATCCCCACTTGATCATCCCACCCAAGCTATGCTATTATATGAACCCTTACAAAATTCCTCATAAGATGTGATCCTAATGCTTTCTTTATCCCATCTCTCCTCCTCGTCCACTCTCTCCTTCCCGCCCCCTCTCTCCTCTGCATTCCCTCTCTTCTCCTCCGTAAAAGAGAAGATGAAAGCGGCAACCACGATGTTGGAGAAGGACGAGGAGGAGAAAGGAAACAGGAAAGAGAGAGGGGATGAGGAGGAGAGAGGGGACAGGAAGGAGAGAGAGGACAGAGACGAGGAGGATGAGGTCTGATAAAGACGAGGAGGAGGACGAGGTCAGGCTAGAAGGAAGAGGGAGGAGGTGGAGAGAGGGGATAGGGTTTTTTAAAAATTGTTAAAATATTTGGTATTAAAATAGATATTTTACTTACACACATCATCAACACGTGGACCCCCACGTCAGATAAGAAACGAGGCCATTTAAAAAAAATACCATGTTGCCATCTCTGAACAAAATATTCAACAACAAACCTAATTAACTAAATATATACATTAAAACTAATAAACTACAAAATACACACCATATAAATGACCTAACCTAAAATACCAATGCACTCAATACAAGCTTTGTAAATTAATCATGCAAATCTGAAACAATACTAAAATTAATATTACTAAATTATATGAAAATTTAAGAATCAATTACTTGTTGAAGAACACAATCAAATTCAAGAACAATCACTTGTTCCTAGCATCAAAGATAATCAAATTCGAGAAAAAATTTAAATTCACATTCAAGAATTCAAATTTAAGAACAAATTTCAACAAATTCAAGAAAAAATTCAAATTCACATTCAAGAATTCAAATTCAAGAACAAATTTCAATCAAATTCAAGAAAAAAATCTATCGCATTCAATAATTCAAATTCAAGAACAAATTTCAATCAAATTCAAGAACAAATTCCAATTCACAATCAAGAATTCAAATTCAAGAATAACTTCTAATCAAATTCAAATTCAAGAACAACTTCTAATCAAATTCAAATTGAAGAATTAAAATTCAAGCAAGGGTGAGCCTATCTGTGAACATGAGGAAGGGCGGTGCCAGACGAGCGGTGGCTAGACAGGGGGTGGCTACATGGGGTAGAGGTTCAACGAGTTAAACAATGGATATGTAGGGATTTGGGCTCTAAGTTTCTAGGCTCATAACAAAGATGGCCCTCGACACATTCTACCTTATTGAATTATGCTAAGTAATCATATAGCACTCCAATTGCCCGAATCGTATAGGCACTTCATGAAAGAATGAGAATGGTTGTCCTCTCTTTCAGCTCAAAATTCTCATGAGGTCACTCATCAATTCCTCTAGTCTAGCCTACCAGATGCAATGACTAGCCTAAATGACTGAGGGTGAGGCTACTATCTGTTCATACTTATTCCACTCAAGTTGAGTCCTAGGATGACATAGGGTTCAACTTCTAACAAAAGTTCAAAATTTGAGGGGTGCTTCATCAATTGCACAAGACACGATCACTTCCCTCAAAAACATATATCACACACAAATAAGATTCGATCACATGCACAGAATATGAACGAACAGCAAAGAAAAAAAATATAAAAGTTCAAAACAGACGAGAGACACCCCCATACTTATCGAACACATATTCCTTAATGTGTGGAGGTAACATACATAACATCACAACTCACAAAAAGAAAGAAAAACAAAGGATAGGAGAAGGGATAGTATGGGTCAAAGTGATAGAGGGATGGTAATAACGTTGAGGAGGAGGAACTATTTGGAGAGAAAGAGGTGTGGAGTTTGTGGATGCCAAGTCTAGCGATCGCTAGGTCTGGGAGACAGAAACACTGACCTTGCAAAATGTAAAATAAAAATAAAAATGACATATTATTTTAGGGTGACACTATAGACATTCTCCTAGAAACCTACAAATTGAGAGAAACTCGGATGAGTGATACTAAAATATATAATTAAAAAGTGTAAAGAAAGAGAGAGGATAATGTAGTTCTAAGTTAACATCGTTAGCTTGACAGTCGTAATCGATTAACAAGGTCCTGGTTTGTCAAGGTCTGCCCATGATCCTTGTAGGGCAATGTGGTTAGCCAAGTGTACCTGCAAATACTCTTTGTTCACCTCAAATTCTGCCTTGGTGTCATCATTGCACATTTGGACTCTTGGTAGTTTTCCTCCTGTTTGTGAGTAAAAGATGTAGACATAATATGAGGTAATTCATTATCTCAACTCAATTAAGCATATCTCAAATGACTTAATGGTGGTTTACACTCCAAATCTGGTAGTTCAGTAGCTTGCACCCAGGATGCTTGTTTTCTAAATTCCTGTTCATTCACCTCTTCTTGAATTTCTAGTATTTCTTTGAGCTCATCTTCAGGAAGAGCCTTGTCAATGTGCTCGGTTGCCAACTTGTCAATGATATCAACTCTATGGTAGTCGTGCTCTTCAGTAGGGTATTTGACAACCTTGAAAACATTAAAGACTACTTCATTACAAACCTTGAATCATAGCTCTCCCTTCTCTACATCAATGTTTATTTTTGGCATGGCTAAAAATGGACGCCCAAGAAGGATAGGTATGTCTCAATCTTCTTCTATCTCCAGAATCATGAAGTCGACTGGAAATATTAAAGTGTCAACTTTCATAAGCACGTCTCAATTATTCCCTTTGGTCTAGTGACTAACTGATCTACAAGCTAAAGCACTACTGAGGTTTCCTTTATGTCCCCCAACCAAAGCTTCCAGAATATGGAGAAGGGAATTAGATTGATGCTAGACCCAATATCAATTAATGCCTTCTTGAATGTCTTATCTCCAATAGTGCAAAGAATAGTGAAGCTACCCGGATCATTCATCTTGTGATGCAAATCTTGATTCAGAACTGCACTACAATCCCTAGTCAACATAATAACCTCAAAATCATCAATGCTCTTCTTTTTCATAATGAACTTCTAGATCCACTTCTTGTAGGTCGGCATTTATTCAAAAGCAACAAGGAGTGGAATATTTATGTGCAGGTTTTTGAACAGCTCCATGAACTTTTGGTAGTTCGGATGAGATGCTTGCTTTTGTAATCTTTGTGGGAAGGGTGATAGAGGGTATTTCTTTCTGGCATCATTTTGGCAGATTCTGTCGTTAAGTTGTCTTTTTCTACTGCTATAGGAATCACCTTTAGCTCTTCTTCCCCCTCGCTTGTCTTCTTCACTAGAGGTTTCACCACTAGGCTTACACGCCTCTGATGCAATATTGTTTATGAAGTAAGTTTGTCGATCCCACGAGGAATGAGGTTGCGCCTTACTCGGCTTACTTACTATGTTTTAGGAATTTTATGTCTTTGTTGGTTTGGTTTAGGTGGCTTAACAAATTAACATACATAAAACAATAACAAAAACAATTTAACTCATGCAAGATCACAACAAAACACAAGAACACAAGATATATATCAACTTAAATACAAGTGGTATGATACCATAGATTACTTAAGTAAACTAAATGGTTCGTTGGGTTTTTAAGTTCGTGTCACAATCTGGGTGTTTCAAGGTAACTAATCTATGCTTTCGTGCTAGATTAGTCTAAATTGATCTTTAGATAAGCTTATATGAACTCGATATGCTTTTGCCCCCACGAGTCACATAAATCTAACTAAACACCAACTCTAAACATTACCATTTTGGATAACCCATCGCCAATTGAAATTTTCATCTCACGAGGCAACGGATCAACATGTTAAATTTTTGATCAAGTCTATCTCCTTTCGGTCTCAAGACTTGATTATTATCAAAGTTCTAGGTGATCAAATTAGACTAAGCATTAAGTCCTTTAACAAATACATGAACCTTATCATTTTTACCCATTTTAAACCATTAGAAAACTTATGTTTTCAAGGCATCACACCACTAAGTAAACTACTCACACATAATAGCACAAAACATTAACTTAAACATACTTAATACATTAACACACATATCATACATTTAATTTACATAATCAAGCAAAGAAAGCAAGAATGGAAAAGGTAAGAGAGGTTTACAAATCCCAAGCACAAGCTTGGTTCTTCTTTTTCTTCTTCTCCTTTCCTCCTCTCGGCCTCTCTCTCTTTTTTTTCTCTTCTTCTCTTTTTTCTTCCTTTGGCCGAGAGCTTCTTGCCTTGATGGCTGAATATTTTCTTGCCTAAGTCATGGAATGACTTGCCTAATGCTTCATACTTAACTAATTACAAACTTTCGCTAATGGAAATTATTAAATTCTAACTTAATCTAATATCCTAACAACTAACTTAACTTGGTCTTTAACTTTCACTCATTTTCCACATAAGTTAAGCTTATTTGTTAAGGAAAAATCTAAGTGTTGGCCACTTATTTTTGCTGATTTCGTGACTTCCATGCAGCCACCACAAAGTTGGCGCACTCCATAGCAAGATTGGCGCACTCTAATGCAAGGATTGGCGCACTCCAAGTCTTCATTAGCGCCCTCCAAGTCTTGCCTTGTCATCCACAAATGGCGCCCTCCAATGTAAGGATTAACGCCCTCCATGGTGCCATGTCATGCATTTGGCGCCCTCCAATACAAGATTGGTGCCTTCCATGGTTTGTCATGCATATGGTGCCCTCCAATCATCACTATTGCAATCACGTCTTTCTTTCTTGCAATTCGGACCACTTAACCTCTGAACCATAAGATGACCTTTTGATATGTTAAAGCTAAGGATGTTTTTCAATGCTGCTAAAAGTGCCTCAATCTGACTTTGTATGAAGAACTTATGAATTTTTTAGTCAGAAGAGGTCAAGGCTAGCGCCCTCCAATGGTAGCTACGGTTTCAACCAATCTTTTTGTCATTTTGCCTTGTCGAGTCTGTTTTGCTCGCATCCTCAAGGTCTTGATCGTGCCTCCTTAGATTATTGTCCGTAAAGCTCCTAAAAAACAAGAAAATATAAGAAAAAATGAATAAACACGATAAAAGAACAAAATGTACAAAAACAAGACAAAGATATAGAATACTTGTAAAAACGATAAGTAACAAACGCTAATTTTATAGTAAAATGTACACAAGTAATGAATGTTTTTGACACTCATCATGCTCCTGCCTGGTAAGAGAGGCTTTAGTGTTGCTCGAAAGTGTGCCTGGTAGTTTAGCATTCAGTTGTACTGCTAATTGGCCAATTTGTACCTCTATATTCCTGATTATGGCTTTGTGGCTGAGTACTTGCTTCCTTAACTTGTCTTTTCTCGAATAATCCTACTGGGGTAGTGCTTGCTGTTACCACTTTTGTTGATATGGCTGAAATTATTGTTGTGGCTAAAAACCTTGAGCATTGCCACCTCCTAGTGTGGATCTGTATTATTGAGATACCTGCTGACCTGCATTATTTCTCTATGAAAAATTTGGGTAGTTTTACTAACCAGGATTGTAAGTAGCAGAATATGAATCATTAGTAGGTGCATTAGTTCTACTTGCATTACCCAAATAATTAACAGATTCAGCAATGATAGAACAAGTATCAGTACCATGAGGGCCAGTACAGATTTTGCAAATCTGAGAGGGTCGTGTGGGTTATAGTGCAAATGCAGACTAAACTACCTTTGTAAGAGTTACCACTTATGCTTGGAGCACGGCAATCTGGTTATTGTCCTGTATGCTAGTCACTTTCTTTCTTTCTGTTCACTCCCCCTACTCGTGATTATTGGTAGCCATGGCTTCAATGATGCGTAGGCCATCAGCTTCAGTCTTCTCGGTCAATGTACCTCCAGCTGTTGTATCTAATTTAACTCGAATTTTTGGCTCACCTCTATTGTAGAATGTCAAAATGAGCATCCAGTCTGAGATCTGATGGTGCGGGCAGTCACAGAGTAGGCCTTTGTAGCGATACCAGGCCTCATGCAATGATTCATCACCCTACTGCTTGAATTGAGAGATTTTATTGTATAGTTGAGTGGTTTTACCTAGTGGGTAGTGCGTCTCTAAAAAATTGTCTGCTAGCTCATCCCATGTAGTGAAGGTGCCTGCAGGAAATGAGTCCACCCATTCTCTAGCATCATTTTTTAAGCTTTGCTTGAACAGTCATAGTTTAATGGCATCTGGTAGGACACCATTGTACTTGACTATCGAGTAATAGTCTTCAAATATTTGGATGTGCTTTGCTGGATTTTCAGAAGGAGACTCTCAAACTGATCTTGTCAAACCACCTAAATGAGGCTAGTTTTAATCTCAAAATTGTTGGCTTCCACAGTTGGGTACGCAATACTGGGTCTAAGATCAACCAATCTAGCGTGTGTCTGCCTCCTTGCATTGTTGGCTGGTATGTTGATTACCTATCAATCTGCCATTTCCTAGAACTCAACAAAGGAGATCAAGTGTAGTGATGAACAGAGAAAGTAAAATAATGCATAGTCTCAAAATCAAAAATATTGTATCCAATATTAAAGACAGATTGATCCAAATCTGTCCATGCCAACGGTCCAAAAAACTTGATGCGATAAATATCAGATTAATAATATGTGCAAGAGAATATGATCGCTTAAGTAATATAGTGATAACTAAGATCATCTCCACAGGAACTGATGAATCAATTCTCTAATTACTGGATTATGAATTCCCAATCTTAATCTAAGCAATTGAAATTAAGTGCTTGGTTTGTGATTCTAATACTAAGAATAAGATTGCATTCGAATCTAGAGTTGTCAATCCTAAACCCTAACAACAATATCTAAGCAAAGATAAATAAACAAAATGAAATGAAATAGATATAATCTCGTGCTAAGGACTAAGGTTGTCAATCTCAATCCAAGAACACACTATATGAATCAATCAACCAATGAATAATCAAGCAAATGAATGTAAAAACAATTCTTGACTACCAGATATGAAAATACCGCATTGATTGAAGATCTAAATTATCAATTACACTCCTTGAAGTAATTGAATAAAAAGCTAGGTTTAATGACTCTTGCGTGAAAACTGGCAAAGAATGATTTTAAACTAAGGCTTAAGGCCTATATATAATCAAGCAAAGATACCTAGATAATAACCAAACTAAACAAGTGAGATTCCACTCCTAAATAGTCGTAATTTTGACGGGCCAGCGCCCCCTGGGTAGCTAGTACCTGCTAGGCTTCTTGGGTGAACTTTTTGTACCCCTCAGCATCTTTTGGGAGGTCAGCATCCTCTGAGAAGCCAGCACCCGCTGGGTCACAAAACTCAAAACATCACAATTGTAAATCAAGGTGTTGTGGATCTACTCATCTTAGAATCAATCAACTCAGAGTTTGTATGAGAAAGTTATGCCTATTTTAGTAAAAGTCGATAGACTAAGCCTAAACCTGTCTGCTATACTTCCTATTGCTCTTCTCCGTTATGCCTGATCTCTACCTCGATCGTTCAACTTGCCATTCCCTCAAAATACCTATAAAAGACACAAAAATTTATAGATATCCCACTTCTCGACATAACACGACAAAACAACTCAAAGACAACTTAAAGACATACCAAACATGACACGAACAAACTCAAAACAAGACTAACACATACCCAAATAATACTAATTGGACATGTGTTCAAACATGCATCAGTAATAATCAAATTAGTTAAACGTTTTCACACAGTACATATAAGAGGTATCACATTCACCCCTCCTTAAAAAGGTGATATCCTCGTCGCACCACATACACACAGTCCTGGAATCCATCGCTTGTAGGTTCATTTGATCTCCGAATTACATCGTACAAGTCAAAGTCACTCTGATACCAAATGTAATGCTCGTGTTGATCGACCAGCTCTATTGTAGTAATACAGGTCCTTTCAGTATGCTTTGTCTTCACTCACACACACCCTGGAAAACTTCCCCAGGAGGTCACCCATTTGATCCTGCATTCGGTCAAATGCATTTAACCTTGAAGTTCTTTTAGGATATGTGCCCAAAAAGAAGGTGCACCTTGTTAATATAGATAGTAATAATCAAATCACTTAAATGTTTGCACCCAGTACATATACAGTGTATCACAATGACCTTCTCAAGCAGACATTTACTAATCCTCTTTGCCACAACTATGGTGCCACGACATTTCTAGCTCCTATGTCGTTTGAATATGAACAAATGAGAATTGAAAATGCATAGGCTAAGAGTGAACTACAACTTTTATGTTCTATATTAGACAAGTTGTTCAACAAGTCCATTGCCATCGACTAGCCATAGATAGTAGAGAAAAAATCTTAGTGGTTGGATATTGGTCACTTAGATTGTTTTTTATGGACCTCGTTATCCAACAAAAATTGTAAAAAAAATCAACATTATTTTGGCCAAATTATAAGAGGAATGTTTGAGAATATTTGTGTAATTGAATAGAATGCTTATTTATTTAGCTTGAATATTACAAGAATATGAAGGTTATATTTATATAGGATGTATAATGGCTACCTAACAGTTAGATTAATATAGAAAAGGTAAGAAATCAAGTACATAAGGAAATAACTTTTGTACATGATTTTGAGAATTCTGTAGAATCTATAGATGATCGAGTGCCCATCTGTGGATGATCAAATCGCGTTATTGCTGTGGTCAATTGTTATATTATGGCTATCTTCAGACATACCATATGGCAAGGTATATCTCATTGCAACTTTCCAAAAATAGCTTCGTGAGTGTCAGAGATTGCCAATTGAATTAATGCAGTAATCAATTATAGAACTCTATAGATTTTAACTTATGTTACAATTCTTAAAAAATTTTAGCTTTTCACAAACCTTCCCTCTCAAGTTAAGGGTGAGTAGATGTTAATCATCTTTAACTTATTAAGAATGAAGTTGAATCAAGCTGGTTGTCAAACTATGGTGAAGAAATATGCAAGTTTAGTTTGTTTGGAACATTTGAAGGTTGAACAAGCTTCTAAATCTTATCTTAAATCAAATTGCAGTATACTTTAATGTATTTGGTCCTTTCATAGAAGGATAAGTTAACAGCTATGTGGATGACTGCTTAACTATCACAACATAAGTTCATGCTCTCTGATATAATGAAGCCTAGGTCATGAAGAAGCACCTGGCCCAAATTAGCAGTGGTCATGGTTATAACCATGTACACTAATTTTATACTAGAATAAGCAATCACAAATTATTTATTTCTTATCTAGAATACCAAGTTACCTATTACCAACACACAAAAATCACTTGTTATTCTTTATCACCAATAAAGTTTGCCTAATTAGTATCACAATATCTTTGTATATTCAAGTATCCATCCCATCTAAGGATCAAGCTTTGCCAGGGGTCACTATTAAATATTGTAAAATTTTATTAGTAAGAGAAACATGGCTAATTTTGAGACTATGCGTGGTCTGACTTACTAAGCTAATAATATAATTAACATCATGATGAGTAAATGTTAAATAAATTAGTTTTTTTACAGGACTTTGAAATTATTCTATATTAACCAATTGATCAATATCATGAATAGAAAATTTTAAACATGTAGTAGATTTAGCATGAAGTTTTTGGTCTCTGTATGCAAATTAAGAATATATTTTCTTTGAAGACAAGAGCACACCTTTATCAGAGTAAGTATATTCATTGCCAAAAAAATATTTCAACTTTTCTAAGTCTATGATATCAAATATAGTCTTTAAAGCATACTTGAGGGAAGTAAAAGCAATAGAATTGCTACTAGTTATGATCAAATCATCCACATATATGCAGATTATAATCTTACCTTGTTGGTTATCTTTAATGAACAATGTATGATCTACAGAACTCCTCAAAAAACTAAAATCTAATAGTTCATTGTTTAGGATATGGTATTATACTCTAGGGGACTGTTTGAGACCATATATGGATTTTCTAAGCTTGCAAATAATTCAAGAATTCTCTAGTTTACACCCTCAAAGTAATCTACAGACTTTTCTTCTAGTTCACCTTGTAAAAATGCATTTTTCACAACCATCTGATGCAATGGCAAACTTTTGTTCACAACAATATTGAGAACAAGTTTATGTCCTCAAAGTAATATCATATAGATTTTTTCTTCTACTTTAATTTGCGAAAATGCATTTTCCACGACCATCTGATGTAATGGCCAATTTTTTTTAGTGCCACATTGAGAAAGATGTGAATGATATTTATCTTAGCCACTAGAGGAAAGGTTTCATGGTAGTCTATATTTGAGACTTGAGTAAAATCTTTAGCAACCAATCCAATTTTATACCCCTATATAAAGTTATCATTATTGTACTTAATCTTAAAGACATATTTGCACCCTAGAATTTCTTATTTATGGACAACCCAGTGATATACCAAGTGTGATTCATGTATGGTACATCGAGTTCCTCTCTTATGGCTTATCTCCATATACCTAATTTCGTAGCATCTTCAAACTAAGTTAGTTCACTAGACTCATCCAATTTTTCTCTCTCTGGCTTATCTCTGTACACCTAATTTCATAACATCTTCAAACTTAATTGATTTACTAGACTGATCCAGTTTCTCAAATATTTTAGCTGCTTACTAGAGATGGCATGGTAAGATAAAAATTGATCAATGAGTTACAGTTAGATGCATATACCTAAAAATTCTTCAATTTAATTGAAGGTTTGAAAGTTCTTATAGACTTTTTGACGATGAGTCTATTGTCTTAGATCAGTTCCAATTATTCTACTAGTGTGTGGATAGGTGGTTGAGGTGATTGTCATTCTTTTGCTCTATGTATAGATTGATTAGTGGAGGAGAACTCACCATAACTTTCTAGTTTAAAGACAAGTATACAGTTATCAAGAATAGGAATTGGAATGGAAAGCTTATTACCTATAAAGTGGTTGATGGTAGTTTGTAGCTCCTAACAGGTTGTGATTTGATCTAGTTTCCTCTTTTATGATATACGTGAAGAGGTATGATCTGTCTCTATTGAAGGCTCTCTTAAACCTTATTTTCCTTTCTCGTAGAAAGGTTATCAGTGTAGTATGAAACATGTTCTAAAAAACTCACATCTCTGGATACATATTTATAAAATTATAAAATTATAAAATTTATAACTTATCCTTATTCTCAGAGGGGATATGGATATAGCAAATAGATCAAAAAACTCTCATATGGAAAATGTCAAATTTTCTCTACAAGAGTACTTCTATAGGTGATTGTAATGGAACTAATTAAGTAATAATCTACCAAGACTGTATCAAATTAGTACCTTTTAAGGATATTTATTTGTAAGCTAATAACACAAATAACATTCTAATATATGCCTACTTTTTTCTCTTAACAACTATATTCTATTGTGGAGTATAGGTGTAAGAACTTTGATAGATAATTTATGAGTTTTTGACATCAGTTATGAATTTCTTTGAGTACTTATTACTATTGTTAGTTTTGAAGATTTTGATATCTTTGTTAAAATGAGTTTTGGCAATATTTTTCAGTTTATGAAATACATTTGACATAGTAACTTTGTTTATGAATAATTATAGTTCAGTGGTTCTAGTATAGTTGTCAATAAAAGTAATAAAATACTTGTACCTACCTTGTAAAATCTGAAGTATTGTCTATTGATCAAAATGAACTAAATCAAAAGGTTTTTTGAAAATAGTAGTTGATAATTAAAATAGTGCTCTACTATACTTAGCTAGTCTATAGCTATTACAATCTATCTCAACTAGATTGAGCGTGGGATCCACAACTTTCAATACATTACTTGAGGAGTGGCCTAATTTTAATTACCATAACTTGTTCTTGTCTACAAGGACCTTATTACTAATAAGGACAATTAGGTTTTCTTCAACTACATAGAGTCTATTTTTTGAACTTCTCTACCAATCTGCTTTAGGATTTTCATGTCCTAAAAGTAATCTGATTAAGTTCAAATATGACTCTACAATTTAGTTGGTTGATAACTTTACTAATGAATAGAAGTTTAGCAGCAAATTATGGAACTAAAAAGGTCTGAGATCCTACTTGGCTTGTTAGAATTTTTTGTTACTAGAGTAGTAATATCAACTCAAAAACCATTAGCAACTCTCACACTTGACTCACTTTTTAGATTGTTTATATCATTATGTCATGTGAATCAAATGGCATATAGTGATTTGCTCATGAATCTCTTATCCAATCCATCTTATTTAGACTAATAGTAGAAAAGGATACAAATTTAGTGTTACCTGTGTTAGATAACAAAGTAGTTTCTAGCTTGATTTCCCTTGTTTCCTAGTTGAGAGGCTGCAAGAGTTGATTTGTCAGCTCCTCAATTGAAGTGAGAGCTAATTTTGAGTCATCATTATTAATGTGTGCTTGAATGGTTTTCTTTCTTTAGTACCTCGAGAGATTTTATCATTGAAAAATTCTCAAATGAGGGTACAAGAACCAACATCTATCTTTGGTATGGATTGGACTCTTATAGTGTTCACAAAAAGGTTGGGTTCTACGTCCATTATTTTTGAAGTTTTTACTTCCTCTAAATTAATTTTGAAGGAGGATTTGTCTGTACCATCATTTTTGACATAGTATGCACTAACTTCAGAATTATCCTCCCATAGGGCATGATAACCTTTCTCCTAGTTTCTTTTTTTATGATTTTTAAACAAAAATAGTCTAAGGAGGGTAACTAAGAGCTAGTCAGTACTTAAGATTGTAGGGATACAAACTCAGATTAACACTATGCTAAAGCTCATATATCCTCTTCTACTTAATTTTTTGTTATAGAATGGCCAAATAAGTGATGAAAGGTCTACACAAAGCTAGTTCATCCTACATAATTTTCAGCATGCCTAGAAGTTTAGTGAAGGGCATACATATCTCCTTACTTCATAGCAGAGATGTTCTTTTTGAGCTAAAAGATTCTACAATGGTTATTTTTTATGAACATGCCTTTAATAGAATTTCATTGAAAAAATATCATAGATCTTTGAATAAAGGGAGTTAAAGATCAAGGTGGTTATTAGTAGATCATTGACCTCTCATTTTTTATATGCTTCATCTTCAAATGGAGAAGCTTGTATTTTGCCATTGATGAACCCCAGTATGCATTTACTACTTTAGCCCGTGAGAGATAATTATGTTATCCTAGTGGAAAAAGAGAGAGCTTTAGTTCAATTTGAAAGTTTGGATAGTAGAATCTACAATTGCACAGTGTGCAACACTTTAGTGAATCAATTTCTTTTTTATTTTGGAAGGGCTCTAACAGCATGTAATTGAATAGAATGCTTATTTATGTAGCTTGATTATGACAAGAACATGAAGATTGCATTTATACAAGATGTACAACGACTACATAACGGTTAGATTAATATAGAAAAAGTAAAAAATCAAGTATACAAAAAATAGCTTATGTACATGATTTTGAGGATTCTGCAGATGGTCGGGTGTCTACCTTTGGATGATCAAATTGCGTGCTTGTCGCAGCCAACTGTCAGAGTATGGCTATCTATAAATGCACCATGTGGCAAGGTATAAGATTTCATCGCACCTTTCTAGAAACAACTTCGTGAGTATGAGAGATTGCCATGTGAATTTATGTAGTAATCACCTGCAAAATTCTACAAATGCAAATTCTGGAGATCTACAATTAAATTCTGCATATTTCAACTTTTATCGTAATTCTTCAACTTCCACTAACAATTTGGCATATTTTGTTCGATGAGGTAATGTGAGATTTTAAAATTAGTGATGTCATACAATCTTTCATGAGATTCAAAGTAATCGTGAGTTTTTTTTTCTTTTTTGTCATCTTCTATTATATCCAAAATAGGAAACCAGATTTGATCCTGTATATGTAAAGTGTACCAAGACCAATCTGGATAAAAGATGAGCCATTAGATTATTTTTTAAGTTATCTGCAAGATCTAATGGTCAAAATTAACGCAGACATTTTGGTCATTTTATTAAATCACTTTTTCCTCTTTCACTTTTTCTCTCTCCCAAACTTATCCATAAAAAGGTTCCTCGTACACATCCAAGATTTGATGCCGTCATCGAGGATTAGTCGTCGTTGCTGGTGGACCCCATCGTTGACAATCACGGTATGATGCAAGGTTAGGACAGTGCTGCCTGCCTAAACAACCTCGTGGCTTTCAGATGCTCCTTGTGGACAAATGCGAGGTCGTCCTCGAGCTTTGCCATAAGGAAGTCTATCTCGTAGAGGAAGAAGGCTAAGGTTTCAAAGATCTTCTTTCCAGATGGGACGGGTGGGTCTTTAAGGAGAGGAGGGAGTTGCGAGAGGAGAGAAAGGCATTGATGGAGGTGACTACTTCAGCCTGATAGTGCTTATATGTGGGGGGCCAGTGCCATCGACAGAGTTTGGCTCTTGCAAGTGGTTTGAAAAATTGGCTATAGATTTTGGCATAATACCTTTAAAATTATTATAATTGAACACTATGGTGTCAAGGCATTAAAATGGAGGGAGGTCCTCGCAAGTGGTTTCACCGTTAATTTGAAACTGCCAAGTTTGGCTCTTCTTCGTCAACGAGAGAGAGAGAGAGAGTGTGTATGTGTGTAGGGATGGCAGAAATGCCCATACCCTGCAGGTCGGACCCTACCCTTACCCCGTGGGTCGAGGGTCTGTTGACTTTGACTAGGTCTAGAGTAGGGTATGGGTATGAGTCTATATTTAAAGGTAGGGTCGAGGGTAGGATATGAATGTATGAATTTTTACCCTACCCTTACCCTTTTACCCTAATTTAGACCTTACCCCTAACTAGACCCTAACTAAGTAATAATTAAACTCTAATTAGACTTATTATTATTATTTTTTATTTATAATATATAATATATTTCTTAAATATTTTGAAATATAATCTACGAAATTGACTTTTTTAATTATTTTTAGTGATCTATAAGATATTTCTTAATAAATTTTAACATATTCATTATAATTTAGTTAAATTTTATACTAAAAAATATATTGTATTTAATTCGAGGGTCGGACCCTATAAGACCCTATAGACCCTACGAATCCTAAGGGTAAGGGTATGAATCTAGTAATGAAAAATCTTAAGGGTCTAGGGTAGGGTATGGGTCCGATTTTTTAAACTAAGGTATGGGTAGGGTCGTACCAATACCCTACTCGATCCTACCCATCGCCATCCCTATATGTGTGTTGGATCCTTTTTCTTTATAGATGGTTTAGTTCACTTTTACTACATTTTCCATGGCTATTCTCTAAACGATTGACCATATTTGTGTAATTACAAAATGTTAACCTTGTGACAGATTTTTTTTAAAGATAAATCATGTACAGTAAAAATCCTTTAAATATTGTTAAGATTGAAAAAAATATTATTTTAAAAGGGTACTACTTAAGAGAAGTATAATTTTTTTGAAAAATTTAAATTAAAACATCTGGACAATAAATACTTCAATAGTAAAATTTACTTTGCAATAGTAAAACAAAATAAATTATGCTAAGATGGTTTGTTCTAATATGTTCGAATAGTTTGCTCTAATATGTTCGAATAATTTGCTCTGATATGTTTGAATGGTTCGCCCTTATACGTCCGAATGATCTGCTCTAATATGTTTGAATAATTTGCTCTAATATGTTCGAATGGTTCCTTCTAATATGTTTGAATAGTCTTATATGATATGTTCGAATGGTTTGTGCTGATATAATTAAATTGTTCTTTCTGATATATTCAAATAGTTCTTCCTGATATGTTCAAATGGTTCACTCTAATATGTTCGAATGGTTTACTCTCATATGTTTGAACGATTCATTTTGATATCTTCAAATGATTCCTTCTAATATATTGGAATGGTTTGCTCTGATATATTCGAATAGTTTACTCTAATATGTTCAAATGGTTTACTCTGATATATTTAAATGGTTCTTCCTGATATGTTCGAAGGGTTAGCTCTCATATGTTCAAATAGTTCACTCTGATATGTTCGAATGGTCTACTCTGATATGTTCGAACAGTTCGCTCTGATATGTTCGAATGATTTGCTGTGATATGTTTGAATGGTTCTTCCTGATATGTTCAAATGGTTCGGTCTGATATGATCGAATGGTTTGTTCTGATATATTTGAATAGTTCTTCCTGATATGTTCAAATGGTTCGCTCTGATATGATCGAATGGTTTGCTCTGATATGTTCAAATGGTTCACTCTGATGTGTTCGAATAGTTCCTTCTTATATGTTAGCATAGTTCTATCTGATATATTCGAATGGTTTGTTTTGATATATTTGAATGGTTCTTTCTAATATATTCGAATGATTCTCCCTGATATGTTTGAATGGTTCACTCTGATATGTTCGAATAGTTTACTCTAATATGTTTGAACAGTTCGCTCTGATATGTTGAATGGTTCCTTCAGATATGTTTGAATGGTGCAGTCTGATATATTTAAATGATTCACTATGATATGTTCGAATGATTCGCTTTGATATATTTGAATGATCTCCTCTGATATGTTTGAATAGTCTATTTTAATATGTTCAAATAGTTTGCTCTCATGTATTCAAGTTATTTATTTTAATATGTTCGAATGGTTCCTTCTTATATGTTCGTCATATATGTTCAAATGGTTTATGCATGTATGTTCGAATGGTTCGTCAAACCATTTGCACATATATGACCAAATTATTTGAACATTCATGATAAACAATTTGAACTTATATGGATGGTAAAACCATTTGAACATATATGGTCAAACCATTTAATATAGCCGAGTAAACTATTTGATATAACAACATAAATAATTTGATATAATAGGATTGTTATATGTCATGATAAAAAATTATTTAATTATGATTAAATAATTTGGACTAGTAGTTCGAATGGTTTCATTATTACGATCGAAGAGTTTACAGTGTTACTATTAAATAATTTGTTATATATCATAATAAATTTTCAGTTTAATAAGAATTTAATGATTTGCAATGTTAGTTCAAATGGTTTTACTATTATGATAAATGGTTTGTCGTGTTATGTTCGAACGGTTTATGGTATTATGATTAAAATAGTTTATGATATTACTCTTTAATCATAATAACTAAACATTTTGATCATAAAAGTAAAAAATATTTATAGCTAGTATAAAAAACTAGTTTATAGTGTTAATCATTTGATTATAGTATAATAAATATTTGGGAAAATTACCCTCAAGCCCCTCGGGTTTGCGAAAATTCGTGTTTTAGCCCCATATTTTTTTTTATTATCATTCAACCCTTGAATCTTATCAAAAGTGTATAATTTAGCCCCTGTCACCGGAATCCGGCGATTTCTCTGGCGAAATGGCACCTAAGATTACTAAAATACCCTTTTCCTCTAAAAAGTAAAAAAAGTAATTGAAACACAATCGTAATTTGTATTGAGCTTAAATTTTTCATGATGCATCCTAAAAATATACATGATTTACGTAAAATATTTCAGAAATTTTTGAGGTACAAAAGTATTTGTTTTATTTTCCAACGTGCCAAAATTTTGTAAAATCATGTAAAATAGCAAATTTGTTTAATTGGGCTGAAACTTGTCCCATGTGTCTTTTAGCAAATTTAATGAATTTAGGAATCAAAAAGTCTGGATTCTCATGAGCCAATTTTGAAAAAGTCTGCAGATACCAAAAATATAGAGTTTTAATTTAATTTTTTTACTAAAGATGGAGTCTTTAGTAAAGATGCTAAAGGACACATAGAATAAGTTTTAGGTCTTACATTCACTAAATATGCTTAAGAACACATGGGACAATTTTCAGCCCAATTAAATAATTTTTCTATTTTATATGATTTTACAATATTTTGGTACGTTGGAAAATAAAAAAAATACTTCTGTATCTCCAAAATTTCTAAAATATTTTACGTAAATCATGTATATTTTTAGGATGCGTCATGAAAAATTTCAGCTCAATAAAAATTATTATTATGTTTCAATTTATTGTTTTGCTTTTTAAAGGAAAAGGGTATTTTAGTAATCTTAGGTGCCATTTCGCGGAGAAATCGCTGGATTCCGGCGACAGGGGCTAAATTATACACTTTTGATAAGATTCAAGGGTTGAATGATAATAAAAAAATAGGGGGGCTAAAACACAAATTTTCGCAAACCCGAGGGGCTTGAGGGTAATTTTCCCTAAATATTTTAATAATAATTGTTGTAATTAATTTGATATTATTAATTATAATTTTATTGATGAATTAAATAATATTATAATAAAAATATATAACAATAAAAGCGTGTGCCTTATCATCAATGTTGTTCATGTGTGACCGTCTCCCTTGTTTTAATAGAAAATTTTAGGGAAAATTAGGCTAAAGTCCGTGTACTTTGGGGATTCAACCAGTTTCGTCCTTACTGTTTAAAAACTACTCTTTGAATCCCTACTATACAAAATAACCAAATTTTTTAGTCCCTAAAAATCAACATAAATGTTTTAATGACCATTATACCCTTTTATTGAAAACTAACTGAAACCCAAATCCAATCCAACCAAACCAAATTAATTAAAATAAAACCAACTCGATTAAAACCAAACCAACTTCCCTCCCCCGGCTCACCGGCTCCGGCGAGCAACCCGGGTCCCTCTAAATATTTCGCTCTACCATGTTGATTAGTTTCTAAGATTTGTAATTCCATTTCTCTATTTTTCCCCCATTTTCACAGATTTCTTGATCCTTGTCCACTACCCTTAACTACTACGTGAGTTGTGTCGCCTCGATTTCGATTATAAAATCCCTTTCGATTATGTTTATTATTTCTCCGAGGGTTTTAAACCACCGATGGGGTTTTTGATGTTTTCTGGATGGGTCCAGCATTTTGATTCTCCAGACAACAAGCCCGACCTTCCCTTGGAGTTTAGCAAAGTTAACAAGGAGAAGGTACTATCTCGAGGAGACTAAATTTATCCACTTTCTTCGGGAATTTGTCGGATTCTGGATTTTTTCGGTAGGGAACAAATTCCTCGGGGGGACTCTCATTAACGGGTTTATTGGATGGTGGGTAATTTAGGATTTTTCTAATTCTCTACGAAGAAGAACAGAAATTAACGGGGAAGAGGCGACGGTGGAGACAAATTTTAACATCAATTTCCTCACTTGGAACTAACCCACCTCCACAAACCTCATCTCCATTAATTACAAATATCGATATCTCCTTCAAACACAGAAATGAAGTGATCCAGTTGAGATGAAGCGGTCTAGGAAGCGAAATTGCAAGGGAAATCCAGAAGACGCAGTAGGGCTTGAGATCCCCGGTTTTCCAGTTCACGTTTTTTAGGTCTTTCGCGAAGAGGCCATGCCGGAGCCGGTGAGGATGGGGTTGGATTTGATTTAGGTTGGGTTGAATTTGATTTAGTTTGGTTGGATTTGATTTGGATTGGTTTAGTTTTTCAAAAGAGGGGTATAATGGCCATAAAAAAATTATGTTGATTTATAGGTACTAAAAAATTGGGTTATTTTGTATAGTAGGGATTCAAAGAGTAATTTTTAAATAGTAAAGATAAAATCGGTTGAATTCTCAAAATACAGGGATTTTAGCCTAATTTTCTCAAAATTTTATTACTTTGCCCATGATTGTTTAACCATAAGACAGGCCTGGAAAATACACTCCACTACCTAGTCTGGTCCCACAAAATAGTTATGCTTTATGAATACGATAAATATTAGCAATATTCTTATTAAATTGGTTTTAGGTTAAATATTTTAAAATTAGAAATTGACTAATCAAAATTTCAAATGAATCAAATTACGTATGAACAAACATAACTCTCATTCCTTAATTGCAACGCTAATATTTTCTAACATTGAATTTTGGTTTAGCTTAATAAACTCCAGACACCTGAAATAAAAAAAAAATCTTGCAAAGATTTTTCCGACGGATCCGCCCCTTAACTCCACCAAAAGTCGTAAAATTATGGTTTTTTTTTCTTTCGGGAATTGCGTTCTGTTCTCATGTGTTTTCCTTTCCAACAGATTTTGATTTGACAATGTAGGTTGAGACCATGTTCGAGAAATACAACTTTTTCGGCGTCTTCATCCAAATCCAAGCTGTCTTGTCGTACGAAAGAAGATGTCAAATGAATAAACAATGAGGGGTATTAACCAGAGGGGAGTTGGTTTAAAAATAAATTGCCAAAAGGGGGTCCTCGGGAAATCAATTCCCTGTCTGGGGTTGGCACGAAATCGCAGCTGTTATTGCGATTTTGGGCTGCCCAAAATCGCAATTTTTCGTGCGATTTCGGGCCAAAGTCGCAACTTTTTCGCGATTTCGGACCCAAAGTCGCACATTTTTTAAACCCTAACTCGCTTGGAAAACTGCGAATTAGGACAAAAGCATATAGCTTCCCGCTATGTGGGACCCCAGAACATCCACGTGCAAAACTCTTGTCTGAGTCAACGTCAAAGCATTCGAGGGGACTTTTAATTATTTGTATCCATATCTCTATACTATATATCTAATTTGTTATCTTTCTCTCTCTTTATGATTCTGATGAGTGATGTTAACAATTTGTTTAATCTCCATTATTAATAAAAAATTATATGCTTGTTGGTCGCTGTAGAATATTTTCCTGTTTAATTTTTCATTCGGCTTATTTTTGTGTGGTAGATAAGTAGACAAATCCCTCTTCTTCCTAGACAAATTGTTTTTGAGAAACGATAAAATTTTCTATAGCATACACTTTGCAATACTTTTAAAATTAATTTTTCCACCCTAAGCTCGCATAAAAAAATTGGAGGGTTTGTACGAAATGGCGGTAGTACAGCGATAACAAAGCGAGCCAAAATAAATCAACTGGATCCAGAACCCTAAGATTACACCTTTCTCTCGTCCAATTTTTTTCCTATGCATATCAAAGATAAAAACAAGATTATCTTACAAGTCCGTAACAACTCTTAAAACAACCACCCACTGTACCAACAAACTCTTAAAATCAGCAATTTTTAATTTAATAAAAAAATTAGTTTAAATTAATTACCCTTCACATCGTCTACAACCCCTTTAAAAAACCCTCCAATTTTTTTATGCGAGCTTAGGGTGGAAAAATTAATTTTAAAAGTATTGCAAAGTGTATGCTACAGAAAATTTTATCGTTTCTCAATAACAAGTATTGCAAAGTTATATGCTTTTGTCCTAATTCGCAGTTTTCCAAGCGAGTTAGGGTTTAAAAAAAATAATTCTGTCCAAATTCGCATTTATTCACGCGAGATCGGTTTCGGAAAAAATTCAATTTTGCCCGAAATCGCAGAACTGTGTGCGGGGTCGGTTTGATCCGCGCCGAGCCGTGCTCAAGATCGCATGGAATAATGCGAATTTGGTTGTGAGCCGATGTCCGAGCCTTGTACAAATTCGGAAAAAAAACGTGCGACTTTGGTCCGAAATCGCGCAAAAAGTTGCGACTTTGGCCCGAAATCGCACGAAAAATTGCGATTTCGGGCAGCCCAAAATCGCAATAACAACTGCGATTTCGTGCCAACCCCAGACAGGGAATTGATTTCCCGAGAACCCCCTTTTGGCAATTCATTTTTAAACCAACCCCCTTCTGGTTAATTACCCAACAATGAGAGCAAAGGGCAAGATAAATGATAAAGAAAGACGAAGTGCACCAAATTTCTCCCTGTACCCACTGCATAAAGATACCGATCGGAAGGGCCAACAAATAAGAGCCACTTGTGCGTTTTACATTATTTTTTAAAAACAATAGGATATGACCGTGAGTTTTTCTTGTATTTCATGTTGGTGTAATTTGGTTTGGAAAGTAATAATTTACTTGAAAATTAAAGGGACACAATGATTGGTTATTAATTAAAGAGAATGAAGAAAATGGATGAAGATGTCCCTTTCATTTTTTCTCATTCATGACTTTTGGCCAAGTTAAACATGTCCATTCAAAACTTATAAATAGATCTCTCCCTCTCATTTTTAATTTGTCCCAACAACTTATTGTATAAACATTCATTAGCAATAGTTGTTCTTTTTTTCCTTCTCTCTTGATTCCGAAAGTTCTGGGTATATAAGGGTTCGCCCAAAAATTTCGAGAGTCGTGTGCGTTTTATCTTGAGAACGATTGCCGTAGCCCGTAGTGCACTAAAATATACGGGGCAATCTCGTCTTACAGAGAAAGTATCCAACACTTGCCTCGACTATAGTTTGATCCTAATCAAGTACACACCATCCGATGACCAACCAACGATCGTAAGACGAGATTTGTGTACTTAAAGATGGCATCGACTAGCACAGTCTGAACATGAGCACGAGCACGAGCATGGGATGGTGCAAAGCATCATCTAAGGTACGAGCACGGGCATGGGCACGGGACAGTGTGAAGCACCATCTAAGGCATGGGCACAGGCATAGGCCCAAGGCTGGGAATGGGCTCAAGGTTGGAAGCGGGCACGGGTTCGAGGTCGAAAGTAGGTGCTTGGGTGCATTAAGGTGCACTTGGCACTTTTTAATGATTGCCACGTCGCAAAGAGCTCGGAGGAGCCTTAGATATTTTGGAAAATTCTAGAGTAATCTGGAACCCAGACAACGACAGGATGTGAGGTCGAGAGAAGGATAAGGTCCCTGTCTGCAATGAGACACGAGGCTGGTGGATAAGGTCGACTAGTGAAAGGATGCAACAAAGACTGGATAAGGCAGTCAGACAGCCATCTGAAGGGATATGAAGACTGAATGCCTATCCAGAAGCCTCCGAAGAGACAACCGCTCACAGACAGCCTGCTGGCCATAGGATGTGTCTGTACAGAGTGTGCTCGTGGCCTTTCGAGATAACAGCCTCCACCCCTATAAATAGAGGGGTCCTCCTCATTTATAATCCATCCTAACGATAGGCATTCGGTAGTACTATCGTACTGACTACGGTATTGGAAACTGTCCATGCGAAAGGCCAGTGAAGTTCAACAGCACCGAGTTCAAGAGGTGGCAGTAGAATATGATGTTCTATCTGACCACGCTCAACCTAGTTCGGTTTCTAAAAGAGGATGAACCAAAAATTACAAAGGACAAGACAGATCAACAAAAGATTAACGTCCTCGATACGTGGAGTCATAGTGATTTCCTGTGCCATAACTACGCCCTAAATAGACTAGATAACACACTCTATAATGTCTATGCAATAGTAAAGAGTGCTAAAGAGCTATGGAGTTCACTTGAAAAGAAGTACAAGAAAAAAGATGCCGCGACAAAGAAATTAATCATCGGGTGATTCCTTGACTTCAAGATGGTGGACTCCGAGAAGGTCATCAACCAAGTGCAGGAGTTGCAGCTGATCCTTCTTGAGATCCACATTGAAGGGATACAACTCAATGAGTCCTTCCAAGTGGCTGCAATGATTGAGAAGCTCCCCTGCTCTAAAAGAACTTCAAGAGCTACCTCAAGCACAAGAGGAAGGACATGAGTCTAGAAGACCTGATTGTAAGACTTCGAATCGAGGAAGACAACCAAAAGTCTAAAGTCAAGCAAGGCAAAGCTACCTCTGAGATCACCATAAACCTCATCGAGGGAAAATGTATCAAGAAGAGAAAGAACTCCAGGGATAAGCAGGAGAAGCAAAAGCCCAGGAATAAGAAGATCAAGGGCGATTGCTACAACTACAGAAAACCCAGCCACATGGCAAAGAATTGTTGCTAGCCAAAGAAGGACGATAAACGAATGGCCAACCTAGCTGAAGACCTATCCGAGATAGATCTGACAGCCATGATGTTTGAGGCTGACCTATTGAATAGTCCGAGAGTAGGGACACAGGAGCTACCTGACACTTTTACTCAGACAAGGGGATATTCTCTGCAATGTCCAAAATTGTCGGACTAGGCAAGGTAGTCCTGAAGTCAATTGTTAAGTAAGAACTTAGTTTCCGGCTCACAAAGCCATTTTTAAGTTTGTATTTGATAATTTGTACGACCAAAAATGGGTCAATTTGTAGGCAAGGGAAAATGAGCTCTTTAAGATGAATGTAATAACTACACACCATATTTTGATGGTTGAAATAAAGTTAAAAACTTCTTCTTACTTGGGCTGTGTGTTCTAATTTATGGCTTGATAGATTAGGACACGTAAACTTAAACTTGCTAAGAAAGTTCGTAAGTTTAAATTTATTGCCGAATCTAGAGTTCAACCCTTTCGATAAATGTGAGGTATGTGTGAAGGCTAAAATGGCCAAACCACCTTTCCATTCGGTGGAAAGAAGTACCATGCCTTTTGAGTTAGTTCATACGGATATGAAGCATATGCAAACTAAAGGTAAAAAGATATACTTTGTCACATTTATCGATGATTGCACGATATATTATTACGTATCTCCTAAAGGTAAAACGAAGCTCTTGAGATCTTTAAGAGGTATAAGAATAAGGTTGAAAATCAACTCAGCATGAAAAACCAAAATGATCCGAAGTGATCAAGGAGGAGAATATATAGCTCCATTTAAAGAACTCGGTCAAGAGCATGACATTATTCGTTAGACAACTACTCTATCTGTAGCTTTGTTTGAAGAACTCTGTCGAGCACACGGCATCGTTCATCAGACGACTACTCCATACTTGCCTCATTCAAATAGTGCGGTTGAATGCCAAAATCAAACTCTTAAGGAAATGATTAACACAATGTTAATTAGCTCGAGCTTATCCCAGAAAATATAGGGGGAAGCTGAGCTCTCAGCTCATTCTAAGAAAGTTGCCACACAAAAAAGGGACAAAACTCCATACGAGCTATGGAAAGGAAAGAAGCATTCCTACGATTACTTTAAAGTGTGGGGTGCCTAGTAAAGGTCAAAGTACCTAAGCCTAAGCATAATCAAGGAACACAACCTGAAGGGTTTACAGCTCCTAGTCAAGAGCATAAAGTATGCCAACTAGTCAAGTCACTATACACACTAAAACAAGTGCCAAAATAGTGACACAAGAAAATATGATAGAATAATGCTGTCAAATGGCTCTAAGATCGATAAGTGCAATAAATGTGATTATATTAAAGGCACGCCAAAAGCTTACATAATTACATTATAGGAAGTGATATAGAGATTATTGTGAAAACTAAGAACATTTTAAAAGACTATTTTGACATGAAAGATATGGGTCTAGTAGATGTTATACTAGGGATAAAGATCTCTAGGAAAGCCGATGAAAGTACCTTGACACAATCCCACTACGTGGAAAGCATGCTCAAGAAATTCAAAGCTTATGACAAACCTCTAGTTAAGACTCTAGTCGCGAGGACCCAATATCTCAACTGAGGTATGCGTAAAGTATTGGGAGCCTAATGCATTTAATGAATTGCAATTGTCCCAATATTGCGTACTCAGTTGGTAAGCTTAGTACATTCACAAGTAATCCAGGGAAGGATCACTAGCTAGCTCTGGAAAGGGTTTTACGATATTTAAAGTATACCATAAACCAAAGCATACACTATGCTAAATATCTAGCTATATTAGAAGGATACAGTGACATAAACTGGATATCAGACATCAAAGACTCCAAACCTACGAGTGGATACATAATCACTATAGGAAGATGAGCTGTGTCTTGGAAGTCCTCTAAAATAAACTTGCATAGCTCGATCCACGATGGAGTCAGAGTTTATAGCACTAGACAAAGCTAGGGAAGAAGCTAAATGGCTCAGAAACTTCCTTAAGGATATTCTGTGTTGGTGCCTCCCATATTGATACATAGCATGTCTGTAATAGGGAGAGCAAAAAGTACAATGTACAACGGTAAGTCTCGATATATTAGTTGGATACATAATACTGTTAGACAATTGATCTTTAGTAAAGTCTCGAGAAAATTTGGCTGATCCTTTTACAAAAGAAATCAATCGAGATCAAATATACAATGCAGTAAGGGGAATGTGATTAAAGTCTATACACCAAAGGATGTCCATAGTGGTAACTCAACCATGATGAGTGGAGATCCCACAAACTTGGTTCAACGAGACAACTAAGTTATGAAGGGTTCAGCTAATCACCTGGAACCTATCTCATTCTCAAAAGCTGCCCAGGTGCTGACCCGCAGAGGTGTGACTAGGTTAAGCATTACACTTTTAATGATTCCTATACCTTGTTAAAGGTGGAGTATGGCAGGATACTTCCGATATGAGATCACCTATGTAAGTGTGAAGTGAGGCCGCTTCAAATGGGAAAACACTTATGAATCCAAGATAAGGTCCATGGCCGAAATGGACACAACATGAGAAACTAAATATACTAGGGTTGTTATTGTGTAAATATTATTGTCTTGGTTTACGCAAAAAACTTATAGTTCAAGGCATCACGTTCACCGAGCAGCGAGTAAATCCGATAACATCTTACTAGAGAAAGTTCAAAGTCGCAAGCTACCTTTCTCGATGCAATAATAACACGTCGAAACTTTCAAATCAGTATCTGCATGCATTGGTCATCATTCATGTAGGGGATAAATATGTTAACGTTGACTAAATTGTTAACCATGTGGGAGATTGTTGGTGTCCTTTGGTTTGGAAAGTAATAATTTACTTGAAAATCAAAGAGACACAATGATTGGTTATCAATTAAAGAGAATGGAGAAAATGGATGAAGATGTCCCTTCCATTTTTTCTCATTCATGACTTTTGGCCAAGTTAAACATGTCCATTCAAAGCCTATAAATAGTTCTCTCCCCCTCATTTTTAATTTGTCCCAACAACTCATTGCATAAACATTCATTAGCAATAGTTGTTCTTTTTCTCATTTTCTCTCGAGTCCAAAAGTTCCGGATATATAATGGTTCGCCTGAAAGTTTCGAGAGTCGTGTGCAACGATCTTGGAAATACCCGAAATAGTCGTTGTATCTTGGGGTCGATTGCTGTAGCCCGTAGTGCACTGAAATATACGGGGCAATTTTGTCTTACGGAAAAAGTGTCAAACACTTGCCTCGACTATAGTTCGATCCTAATCAAGTACACACCATCCGACGACCAACCAACATTTCATTTTACATAGAAATAAAAAATTGTTATTTTGGTATGATAGTTGCTTTGAATATTCGTAAGGAAGACTTGACCCTCTGCATAGAATCGATATATGACGGGGAAACAAATTAGTTACCCCTCTTGTTAGGTGCTAATGTTTCATGTCTTAGTTGTTTAGGTGTTTATGCAACCTTAAAATAGGCAAGGGTCACCTACCGAGGTACTTATTGTTTACAATAATTTTTTCACAGAATTTTATATTTGTTGATTTCAACGAGGTCAGAAACAAAATGATAATAAGAGGGATTATATACTATTTAGGATATCAATCTTATCATTATAGAAATTTACTAACAAATTTTTTTTATGAAAAGTTAGGCCTAAACGTAGTCTGTAATATTTACATTTGATATATATCCATCTACTTATATATAAAAATAGTTTCAGTTGATGATGGCCCACCATTGAAAAAAAAAATTGATTATACTCTGGTGTTTTCTCCACAAGCGTTCAATTACTATCTAAGAATATTTATTATGTGCACCCGTTAAATTGGAATTCATTCTTTTAATTTTGTCGAACCAAAATTAGTCTCTAAATTTAACCCATAAGATTTGATCATCGGAGATTTTCTTTAATAAGTCACCATCTTGCTGTCTCATCGATATTGACAAAAGGCCAGGAATACAATTAAAGAATGGTCCTGGTGTGAACTTTATTTAAAAATATTGGAGTGATAAAAGAAAGGACACCGTAGTAATAACAAAGAATTATGATGCAAAAGAAAGAAAAAAAGTGTGACTTGCCAACTTGACCCCTAACTCCAAAGTGCTTTTGGTTATTTACTGAAATATACTATTTGACTATCCGCAACCCTAACCCTGCTATAGGGGCCAGGATTCGGTCCTGGATGAGCAATATGATCCAGAATCGTCTTGGAAGAGAAAAGAGAGACGGGGTGCATTAATTAATTAATTGAAACCTTAATTAATTAATGGTTTAAGTGATTCTCCATGTATATTTAAGTGGTTTTTGCATAGTATGTTAAAATAGTTTTTTTAGTATGTTCAAGTGGTTTTCTTACTATGTTCAACTGGTTTGTCAGTTAATGTTCAAGTGATTTTCTTAGTATGTTCAAGTAGTCCCCAATGAATATTCAAATGGTTTCCAGAAAAATGTTCAATTGGTTTTCTTCTATATGTTCAACTAGTTTTTTTAATATGTTCAACTGGTTTTGCCAAAACTACTTGAGTGTATTGGCAAAACCAGTTCCAGGACAGTCCTGGAAATCACTTCTAGGACCGAATCTAGTCCCCCGCTATAGTGTTGTACCCTTGTTCTATGTCAACTATGCCTTCTGCTCTTAGCTCTCAGTCTACACCTCTGTCATTGCTACAGTGTCGTATTCCTCGTCCATGTAAACTTTTTTCAGCTCTTTTTTTAGGTAAATTACATCTGGCCCCCTCGGATTTGGTATATTTAACACTGACATCCCTGCTATTCTAAAATTGATAAAAAAACCCTTCTTGTTTGGAAAAATTATACGATTTAGCCCCTTATACCAAAATCGGCATCTTTCTCTGGCAAGGGGGCACGGAAAATGACAAATATACTCTTATACTAAAAAACAAAAACATTCTTTCTTCCATCCTCCCTCGTCCTCTTCCTCCTTCCTCTTTCCTCCTCCTCCTCCTCTTTCCCTCCCATCTTCTTCTCTTCCTCCTCTCCATAGCCACAAAATAAGAAATGCAGATATCAATTAAAATTCATGCGTAAATCAATATGTATGAACTTACATCAATTAAAATTCCTTGTCCTCCTTAGAATTTTACCGAAGTGATTGAAATTCAAATCAGGAGCTCAAACCATAAAACACCAAAGAAGATACCGTCCCCACTGTCACCGGGGAAGATCCACTAGCTGGAGATAGAGAACTTCAAGTTGTACAAGGGCCACCATGTGATTGGCCCTTTTAACGATTTCACGGCGATTATCGACCCCAATGACATCGACAAGTCTAACCTCATGGATGCCATCAACTTTGTCCTCGCCATCTACACCAGGCAGCTCTGCAGGGCCTAGCTGAGGGATCTCATCTATGCTTATGACAATAGGGAGAAGAAAGCAGAAGGGCCAGTAGAGTTTGTTTGGTTGGTTTAGCTACTCGCCAACAACTCTGAGCTTCATTTCACTTGTTCCATCACCAACACCGGCAGTAATGAGTACCAAATCATCAATAAGGTTATTAACTAGGATGAGTACAACTCTTGCTTGAGATCATTAGGGATTCAATTCAAGGCCCGCAACTTCTTGGTCTTCCAGGTGAATGTTTTTTTGTGCTTTGAACTGCTTTTAAATTTGGCGGATAATAGTTTGTTGAAATGGGGCAAAGCTGGCTTCTTACGAGTGATTAACTTGGTATACAGAGGGATGTTGAGTCTATTGCTTCAAAAAATCAAAAGGAGCTGATGGCTCAGGAAAAAAATTGAAGAGAGAATACAGGGGGATGTTGAGCAGATATCTGGGTGTCAAGAATTGAAGAGTGAATATGAAGATCTAGAGGAAAAGAAATCCATGGCAGAGGTAAATTCTGCTCTTGTTTAATAAAAGAAGAAAACTGTTGTCATGGAGAGGAGAAGGAGGAGGAGGAGGGGGGAGGAGGGGGGAGGAGGAAGAGGAAGGAGGAGTAATGTTTATTAGTTTATTTTTAATTTTTTAATAAGGGGATATTTTTGTCATTTTCTGTGCCTCTTTGTAAGAGAAATACGCCAATTTTGGCATAAGGGGCTGATTCGTATAATTTCTCTAAATAGGAAGGATTTTTTAATCAATTTTGGAATAACACGGTTATCATTATTAAATACACCAAACTCGAGGGGGCCAAATATAATTTATCCTTTTTTTAATTTAGTTAATTGTACTAAACTCGAATATTATTTCGAGTAACTTGGAAAATGCTAAATTTAATTTTGAAAGCAAATTACATAAATGCTAAATTTAATTTAGAAAGCAAATTACTTGAACTATGTATTTCTTGTCTCAAAAAATGCTTAATCGATTCCTCGTCTTAGGATAGATCTTTTTCCCGAGCAAGTAATGTCTGGAGAACATTTGTATTTGCTTGGTAGATTTTGGCCTTAGCTCTTTGCCTCTTTGACTTTTTTTAATTGATCCATTATTTTTACATTTTTTTCTTCATTTAGCTGCAAGATGTCTAAAATCTTTTGTAGCATCGCTTTGGCTTTTGATTGTTCAATTAGCAGTGCTTCAAGCTCTGTAGAAAATGTGTCATCGCTTAAAGTGCCTTTCCTTTAGCACTTCTCTTTTTCTTGGTTGTATCTCGGCCACTTGGACGCTCTATTATCGATCATATGCTAATTAGAGTAGTTGGGTTGTCGACAATTGAATATTCTTCCTCCTCGGTAGTTCTTGTCCTCTTCATACTTCCACTACTCTCTACATCATTTGACTCCATCCGAAAGGTGAAGGTGAAGGATTGAGTGTCTTGCATTCCAAGATTCTATTTTGGATATTTGCGCATGACTTTCGTAAACACTTGCAAATCAACAAACTTTTTCTTATGGGCATTTAGATATATTGCATGTGCTTCAACTAATATATCAGACTCGAATTATCAGATTTGCTTTTGGCAGGGATGCATGGTTGTGGCCCTCAATCCATCCTCCACATGCCTGAGATAGGCGTTTGTAGCAACTTTTCATGTGCTCTGAGTTTCTTGGGCTAAGCTCGGTGGAATTTTCTATACAACTTTGGTCGTACGCTTGTTTGATGCGAGCCCAAGGACCTTATCCCTTTTGGTTGTTACCGACTATGGCATCTTCACTATTTTGTATGTAAAAAGACATTAAAATAATGTCTTGTTTTAGACTCCACGTTTTATCGGTTGCTCTATCACCTTTTTTCATTGGTGACAGATGTGTTTGTGGGTTTTTGGCTGACTTTGGACTATAGTTTGAATTGGTTTGAAGATAGGTTGGGGGGTAATTTGGTGGGTTTGGTGGATTTTGGAAAAAAATAGAAAAGTATTAGTATGGTGGATTTTAAAGATAATTTGCCGAGTATTTTGGGTCAATTAGATAAGGTTGATGATAATTTGATGCATGTTGAGGGTAGTTTGGTGGGTCTGGACTATAGTTTGGTGGGCTTAGATTGTTGTTTGGTTAGGTTTGAAGATTGGTTTGGCAGATAAATGGCGGGTCTTGGTTTGACTCTGGAATTTGGCTTAGGTTTTGGCTAAGTTAAGAGTAAATAGTATGATTAAGAAGCTAAATTTTCTTGATTTGGGCTAAATGATCTAAGATCACTCCAATCAAAATCTTCACTAATCTTATTGGGATCCATATCTAAATATAAAGGTAAGAGGAGAGGAATTGGTTTGAAAAATTATGAAGAGGTTGATATCTATTATAGTTTTTCAAATAATTTTGGAACACATAAATTTTTAAATGACTAAACACCGCACAACCTATTTTTAACATGAAAATTCAAATTATTTGGATACAAAAATTTCTAAAACATTATCCAAAATATTAAAAAAATTGTTCGAGCAGAAAGGAGGAAAATGATAAAATTAATTTCAAGAAATTTTTAGAAATTTTTCCGATTTTTCAATTTTTTAAAAAAGCTGACTGGGCATTCACTGAGCTGACTTAGCCGACGTGGACTAATCAGAATGACCCATGTCGGCCAGGTCGCCAACCTTGCGCGTGGGCGTGGAGCGTTCTACTAACACGCAAAGCCGCCCGTGTGTCAACAAGCCGCCACGTGGTGCGGGGAGGGCACACGCCCTCCCTGTTGCGAGTAGTCTTACGGGAGAAGGATGGATTCTTAGGTGAACGATTTGAAATATCCATTACCTTTCCTTACTATCATATTTATGATAATGCATTTTTTAATGATATATAAGTAAGGTATTTATGTTCCTTTATAGAGAATATAGATCCATTTTAATATTTAATACTTGATAAAAATAATTATTTTTGAAGAAACATTTTCGGAACAATTACTCTCAAGACATAGGAGATCACTCATTCTGAAATTATATCATGTCAAGTATGTTTATATTTGGATTCTCTCATGTTTGATAAAGTATATCTTGTTGACATAGACATTATAATTAAACTAGTTTATGCTTTTTTAACATATCTTTACGAATATCACATAATGAAATGATAGAAATTGATATAAATCTTAAGCCGTTTAAGTTTTTTAATTTACTGATATTATTATAAAAATTATTGACTCTACATACCCTACATTTACGAGACATATAAGTTGTGACAAAAATTGTGTAACCCGTGTAATAGAGATGCATTAGACGTCCTATCGTCAAATCTGCCCTATCCTGTATAAGTCCACCACTATTTATACTGAGGCCAAACTTCCAAAACCCAAAGTAACCTATCCATCACACATTAGCTCGTAGAAGAAGAGGGTTTGACCATGAAAGGGCATTTGACAGTGGACACTCCGGCACCGGCATCGGCCGCGGCTGTCTGGGAGGCCTACCGAGGAATCGAGCTCGGGAGG
>SOPF01014249.1:0-12642 GCA_012979155.1 Hypericum perforatum | reverse complement strand
TATTACCTATGTTCACTTTACCTTCGTGATTGTGACCTGGCATGTTGAGAGAAATAGTGACCAAGTATTGCATTTTGAATAATTCGCAAGCTCTTTTTATTACATGTTTGACAACGTACACGGTATCCAAAAGCACATAAAACTTGTTCAAGTCAAATTCCACCATCCTTGAAGTTCTTTACCGGGAAAATGGGCTCAACATTTAATTTAACATGTCAAGAATCACGTTACTTCTATAAATATCCATCGACGAGTAGATAACCCACATTCAAAATCAGCAATTTCAACATATACAAAATTATTGAATTCGAGATATAAAGAGCATCACAACTTCCTTCACTATAGCACATCAAAAATGAGCAAAGGAAACAAGGTCACCATGATCATGAAAATCCTATTATCCCCCATCAGAATCCTCGACAAGGCCTCGAAATTGTACACCAAAAGTATGATGGGGTGCGCCTGGAGGTTCGGCTACGTCGCAGGACCGGAAGCAGCCATGGGATACAATATGAAGAGGAGTTACACCATTAGTTCTTGCAGTCTGAGCGAGAGAGAAGATGATTACAAGGAACTTCTGACGGGTTTGGAAAGGAATAGAAATGACATGAACTTGGACTTGTCCTGGGTCCAAATACAAGAGGAAGGAGGCTAAATGGAGTGGGTATTAGAAGTTATAGTGTTGGGATAGGGAAGATTGGGAAGATTGTGTTGGTGTCTTTTGAATAATGGAGAGGCAGTAGCCTCGTGGCTTTTGATTGTGTCATTGGGTTTTTTAACCAAATGATGCATATCACATTTAAATCCAAAAGACACAAATTGGTTAACAATTAATTAAAAAAGAAATAAAAAAAGGAGATGACTTTTGGAGTTTGTATTTAATGGTGGCCATTGGACATTTTCAACATGTCTATTGGCATACTATAAATAGTAGACTCCACTTGTCATTTTTCTTCACTCCAACAATTCATTGCATAAGCATTCATTAGCAATAATTATTCTTCTCTCTCTTTCTCTTGAGTCCGAAAGTTTCGGGTATATAAGGGTTCGCCCGAAAGGTTCGAGAGTCCGTGTGCAACGATCTTAGAACCGCCCAAAATAGTCGTTGTATCTTGGGGACGATTGCCGTAGCCCGTAGTGCACTGAAATATACGGGGCAATCTCGTCTTACGGAGAAAGTGTCCAACACTTGCCTCGACTACAACCTGATCCTAATCAAGTACTCGTATCCGTGAAATAACAATCGTAAGACGAGATCGTACTTGAAGATGGCATCAAGTAGCACCGTTGCTCTGACCACGAACCCGCGAACTATCCACGCCGAAAGGCCAGCGAAGTTCAACGGTACCGAGTTCAAGAGGTGGCAGCAGAAGATGACGTTCTACCTGACCACGCTCAACCTGGTACGGTTCCTGAAGGAGAACGCACCAAAGCTCGCGGAGAACGAGAAAGATCAACAAGTGATCAACGCCCTCGACGCGTGGAATCACAGTGACTTCCTCTGCCGTAACTACGTCCTGAATGGACTAGACGACACGCTCTACAACGTCTACGCGGTACACAAGACCGCTAAGGAGCTGTGGAGTTCACTCGAGAAGAAGTACAAAACGGAGGATGCCGGGACGAAGAAGTTTATCGTCGGGCAGTTCCTCGACTTCAAGATGGTGGACTCCAAGAAAGTCATCGACCAAGTACAGGAGTTGCAGCTGATCCTTCACGAGATCTATGCCGAAGGGATACAACTCAGCGAGTCTTTCCAAGTGGCCGCGATGATCGAGAAGCTCCCCCCGTTCTGGAAGGACTTCAAAAATTATCTCAAGCATAAGAGGAAGGACATGAGCCTAGAAGACCTGATCGTGAGGCTTCGGATCGAGGAAGACAATCAAAAGTCCGAAGTCAAACAAGGCAAGGCCCCCTCCGAAAGCACCGTGAACCTCGCCGAAGGTAAAGGTGGCAAGAAGAGAAAGAAGTCTGGGGACAAGCATGAGAAGCAAGAGCCTAAGAAGAGCAAGAATAAGAAGATCAAGGGCGCTTGCTACAACTGCGGGAAACCTGGCCACATGGCTAAGGATTGTCGCCTGCCAAAGAAGGATGATCAAGGAAAGGCCAACCTAGCCGAAGACCAGATGGATCTGTCAGCTGTGGTGTTCGAGGCTAACCTAGTGGACAATCCGAGGGAGTGGTTCGTGGATACTGGAGCTACTCGCCACGTCTGCTCAAACAAGGAGTTGTTCTCATACTACATGCCGATCAATGGCCGAAAGCTGTTCATGGGAAACTCTGCAACATCCAACGTCATCGGACTAGGCAAGGTGGTCCTGAAGCTGACCTCAGGAAAGGAGCTGACTCTCAATGATGTGCTGCATGTCCCAGACATCCGCAAGAACTTAGTTTCCGGCTCAGCATTAAGCAAAGCTGGTTTTAAACTTGTATTCGAGTCGGATAAGTTTGTACTGACCAAAGCGGGTCAATTTTTAGGCAAGGGTTACCTAGAAAAGGGGCTCTTTAAGATGAATGTAATAACTGTACACCGTAAGTTTAACTTTGACGGTCGTAATGTAGTTAAAGTTTCTTCTTATTTGGCCGAGTGTTCTAATTTATGGCATGGTAGATTAGGACACGTAAATTTAAACTCGCTAAGAAAATTAGTAAGCTTAAATTTATTACCAAATCTAGAGTTCAACCCTTCCGATAAATGTGAGGTATGTGTGGAGGCTAAAATGGCCAAAGCACCTTTCCATTCGGTGGAAAGAAGTACCACACCTTTAGAATTAATTCATACGGACACTTGCGATATGAAACACGTGCAAACTAGAGGCGGAAAGAAATACTTTATCACGTTTATCGATGATTGCACAAGATATTGTTACGTGTATCTCTTAAAAGGTAAAGACGAAGCTCTTGAGGCCTTTAAGAGGTATAAGAATGAGGTTGAAAATCAACTCAGCGTAAAAATCAAAATGATCCAAAGTGATCGAGGAGGAGAATATGTAGCTCCGTTTGAGGAACTTTGCCGAGAACATGGTATTATTCATCAGACGACTGCTCTGTACTCACGTTTCTCAGTTTTAAAGCTAATAATATTCGGATGAAAATGGACTGTTATTGAGTTAACGTTTAAGTTATACAAAAATTAAAATTAAAATTTGTTGTACTTGAAAATAATCATATGCACGTAAAAATGTACTATCATGAACAATTATTTAACCCACTTTACAAACAAAAGAACTAAGCTGAAAAAACCATGCATAAAATGAGTAAAAGTGAAAAGAATGACTAGAACATTATAAAAATGTGAAATTTAAAATTTCAATATTTCTTATTTTTAAAGATAATAATAATCAGATCAAAATGGACCGTTATTAAGTTAACGTATAAATTATACCAAAATTTTAATTTAAATTATTTAACCAACTTAAAAAAAAACTAATCTAAAAAAACGATGTGTAGAATGAGTAAAAAAAAAAAGAATGAGGAGAACAACAAGAAATTGTGAACTTTAGAATTACAACGAATCTCATTTTTAAAGCTAATAATAGTACCCGAAAGAAAATAAACCTTTATTAAGTTAGTGTGTAAGTTATACAAGAATTTTAATTTTAATTTTGTGGTATTTAAAAAGAGTCATACGCGCGCTAAAATTTATTAGCTTTCTTAAAAGACGAGCGTGAACGCTCGGTGGAAATTGCATATAAATCGCTCTTCTTCCTTTTATATTATACATTTATATAAAATAAATTAGATTTGTCGTAATGTAGATTCATTCATACATGGTCTCTACCAAGGACGACAGTTGGTCATGACCGACCGACACTTGTGAGGGAGACCATCCACATCTTAATTGCAAGAGCAACATTGTGAAATCAATATTTTTCTATGGAATATGGATCATCGTAAAATTTAACATAAATTTTATTAATTTCAAAATAAGACAAATATTCATTGTCTCAAACATCATCCTAAAATATAATTTTTTTTCAAACTCATCCAATTTTATTTAATTTAACAAAGCAATCAATATTTATATTAATAATCACACACCAATATATAATAAGAATTAAGATTACTATTAGGATAATATGGTAATTGATAGTATACTAACTTATAAATATTTAATAACAATATCCAAATTGAATAACCGCTTGATATTATTTCAACAAATAAATTCTTTAATTAGGAGACACTAGCTCTAAAACTAACAAAGTTTATTACTTTAAATCGTAGACTCTACGATTTTAAGATTTATACATACGATCTCATAGATTTTACTTAGTTTCGATTTCGAGTGATATATTTTTTTTCCTATTTTAAATCATAAAAATCTTAAAATTTGAAAAATTAAATCTAGATTTTAACAACTTTTTACATATATTTAACGACCAAATATTTCGGACATGACCTCCTCTTGATCATCGCCTAATTGGGTCGTTTCGGGTTCAAAGGAGATTCAATTATCACGGGCTTAAAGAGGCTTGGATCACCGCAAGGAATTTGGATTTGGAGCTGGACCCATGTTTCCAGCACCATGCTGGACACACGAATTCAGTGGTCTAAACCCCCGGATTCAATGGTTGGTTTTTGGATTCGATGGTTTGTATGTATGTCTGATTCGATGGTATGGTGTGTTGTAATTCGATGGTATAATATGCTTGATTCAGTGGTATAAAATGTCTCATTCAATAGTTTGACATCTGATTCAATTGTTTCTATATTATAATTCGATATTTTATATATTGTGATTCGATGGTATGGTATGCATGATTCACTGGTATAAAATGTCTAATTCAATGGTTTGTATATTGAGATTCGATGGTATGGCATGCATGATTCAACAATATAAAATTTCTTTTTTTTGGTGGAAACAATATAAAATATCTGATTCAATGGTTTATATATTGTGATTGGATGGTACGGCATGTATGATTCGATGGTATAAAATGTTTGATTCAATGGTTTGTACATCGAACCATTGAATCAGACATTTTATACCATCGAATCATGCATACCATACCATCGAATCAGAATATATAAAATATCGAATTACAATATACAAACAATTGAATCGGATGTCAAACCATTGAAGAGACATTTTATACTATCGAATTACAATACATCATACCATCGAATTACGATACACCATACCATCGAATCAGACATACATACAAACCATCGAATCCAAAAACCAACCATCGAATCTGGGGGTTTAGACCATCGAATCTGCGTGTCCAGCATGGTGCTAGAAACGTGGGTCCAGCTCCAAATCGGATCTCCACCGCAAGGCTTCACCGTAAGTACCACAATTAATATTTGTTCAGAAATTCAATAACACGCTAATAAGATCGTTCACAAAATACGAACACAAGATACGTGATTATCTAATGCTTACGTTAACGGTGAAAAAAAATTGTTGAATAATACAAGTCACAAAATTATACACCACTCTATGTATCATGTCTTTATATAATAGACAATACTTGAGTTACAAGAATATTTATCTATGTCAAAACAAGTGCCAAACAAATTAGAAAAGAACTATCGCAGTAGCACTTAGCGGGCCCTAGCTTCCCAAAAATAACTTGGCTCTAGTGGCCACTTTTTGCTACCTCCGTCTCTTCTCACCACAATCCCAATAATATACAACTTGATGAGAAATCATCCCGTGCGAGAAACCATGAAGTTTTACCTAAATTTCAACAAACTTTAACCCCCGTCCACATGACAAATCCCTCTACTACGTCAACGGCGAGACTTGAATGGTCTCCTCGACCGAACCAACCCCTCCATCTCCTCTCTCATGTCCTGCCTCTCCCGTACCCTCAATAATCAGTCGTGCACCATCAAGTACCAGCTCCGGACCGTGCAACCCGGGCAACTGCTCAAGACCGTATACTGTCAAAGATTGTAAAACATAAGGACTAAAACTAAATTATTAAATTAAAACCACACGAACCAAAGGCGAAATCACTCAAACCACAAGTAAGTAAATTATAACTTTTCCCATGAATTAAAAAATAACACACTATCCAATCAATTAAACCAATCTAGCTTGACCAAAGAAGGTCTTAAGGATTCAAATAGCGTGAAGGGTCTACGAACTAATTTATAAGTATGAAAAATTTATCAATTAATATTTTTATGATTTTTAGTTAAATACGAAAATTAACATAATATCTATGGGGAGTATCTTTTTTACATGCCGAATGTGTATCTAGACTTCAATGTGCTATAAAATTCTAGATAGAACTTAAACCTGAAGCTCGGATCACACAACCTCGATGGAAATTGTATGGTCCCTTTCTAGGGTTTCTCTCTTGCTAGGGTTCTCTTTCATACTAAGGTTTCGTGCATACTAGGTCTTTGCTCACCTCCACCCGATCAAGTCAAATTTTACTACCATATTTACATCCTGACTTGTTTGTGAGTTGAAGTATCTACAATGGTATTTTTTTATCACAAGTTAAAGAGACAATAGGGTTTTACATGGTGATGACCTTGTGCCTATCTGCATGAGCATGAAGAATAGTATGCAACAGGGTCTAGTGGCTGCGAGAGATAGGGCTAATGACATGGAAGTTCTGGATCTCCCAATAGATCTAACGGGTGGTCAGGCAGAAGAGGGCGAGCTATGTCTAGTCTATTAATACGAAAGCATTTCTGAGTATGATACATAGTCTATGGCGACCATGTAATAGTCTGGAGGCATCGAAAATTGGGGAGAACTGTTATCACTTTCTATTTAAGGATTACTATGATATCCAAAGGGTATTGATGAACCAACCTTGGTTCTTTGATAGGTATGTAGTCGTGCTTGCTACGGTACCCGAGACAATGTAAGGGTCCCTCCCTTTGGCGTTCCATTCTGGGTTCAGGTACATAATCTCCCGCAAGGAGGTTATGAAATAGCAGTGCCTAGGGCTCTTGAAGACATGCTAGGAGAGTTCCTTGCGATGGATGAGGATGCAGATTTGTGCAGAATATATATGGGTATTAGGGTGAATCTAGATGAACGAAATGCTCTACCTAGAAATAGAAGGATACGCTTCAAGGATGGCACGATTATGGAGGTGGCTTTTACGTAGGAGCATTTATAGTCTTTTTGTTACCATTGCAAGGTTTTAGAATTTATTGAAAAGGACTATGATTTTGCTAAGGAGGTTAGAGTGGTCCCGCACAGCCATCCCAATTTGGACCATATATGAGAGCCCCACCTCAAAAGCTTGTATAGGTGAAGGCTGTGATCAAGAGTGGAAGAACTATGATGGATAGCAATATTCCACTGATGCCAAGCTCAAGCAATACGAAGAAAATGGCTCTATTAGAGGACAAAAAAGGACTAGAGGAGGTAGAAACATCTATGTAGTGGGTAGCTCTATCAAAAGTGGACAAAAGAGTTTCAAGTATGCATAGAGATAGCGATGACCTGGATCCCTCCAAACTTATACAAATAGGGTCTAAAAAGGAGTCGTGATAATCAAAATGCAGATGGCTTTAATGAAAACCTTACTCTACCGAAATAGCTATATCCACTTTTTGCATGGGAATCACGGGTACAAAAGGAAAGGATGGATGAAGCCCAATGAGGGAGAGTGCTGGAACCAAGGATTGGTGTGATGTTGTAGGATGGGTCTAAAAGAGAAGTATTTGATTAGCTGAGGGGGAAAATAATAATCATAGGGATGGCAAACAGGATTTGTTTGATTGAGGGGCAGACGAGTTTGGTGTTAGAGATTGGGATGCGAGGAATTGCCTACAATCATGGAAATGACAAGCTCGTACAATGCGCAATATGGAGGGGTGTTCAAAAGAGATAGTAGAACATGATATATATAGGAAAAGGAAGGGTGTGGAACTGAACTTAGAGATATATTGTGTTAGTAAGTGGCTTACCACTACTTCAAATGTCCTCTTAGTAGCTCTAAAAGAGGTAGCGGTCACAGAGCAGCCTACCAACCATAGTGAATCACCTATATGGAACTACTATAGGCTGGGGAACCCACAGACGATTCAAGAATTATGCAAGCTTGTTAGAGTCTGTCATCTCTAACTAGTTTTCTTATATGAGACATAACTGAATACAAAAACAGAGAAAGTGCGGTGGCAATTAGGTTTTGAATATGGGACTATAATGGGTTGTATAGGCATGGTAGAGCATGTAGTGGCGGACTTATGTTTGCTTGGAATATATCTTTGACAATTGAGCTCTTGTCCTTTTCTCTCCATTATATAGATGTAATTGTTTAGGATGCAAGGCAATGGCAATATATGAGATTTTATGGATGGCCAGAGGAACTAGCTCGGCATTTATCATGGGAACTCCTACTAGCTCAGGCCAAGGTCGAACCTTCCTTGGCTGTGCTCCAATAATTTTAATGAAATACTGTTAGTGGTTAAGAAACGGGAAGGTCATGCCATTTCATTGTCATGCACGGAGAGGTTTTGGGCAGCAGTAGAGGAGTGTGGATTTTGGGAAGTTCAATGGGGTGGCTTTGAATTTACTTGGTGCAATGGGTAAGAGGATGAAGACAACATGGAGTGTAAACATGACTGATGTTTTGCTTTTGAAAACTGGTTTGATATGTTCTCAACTACTAGAGCTAAAGCTCTTAGGTGTATAACATCAAACCACTACCCTATTGTTTGTAGATTTTGGGTATAAAGATGGGTCCAAAGGAGCGACGTTTTTGTTTTAAAATGATGTGGATGTGACATGAAGGTTTACATGAGAAAATGTAAGAGGGATGGAATATGGTAGACTAGGGAGCATCTCTTACTGATCAGATTAAAGCATGCTCGGATAAACTAATAGGATGGGAGAAGTCAAAATTTGGCAGTGTTAGGCATCAGACTTATAAGCTAGAGGTGGAAATAGCAGAACTTCAAAAAAAATGCTCACTAATGCTTTTAAAAATTATATTGCTACTACAATTATGGAATAAGAGGAGCTCTTAGTCTGGGATGAGCTTATGTGGGCTCAACAATCTAGGATCGACTAGCTTAAGGAGGGCGATCAGAATATAAAGTTCTTTCAACGGAATTTGGTTACAGAGATCACTACATAGATAAGAGATGTGATTCATAATGAGGGGCAGATTATCGAGGAGTTCAAAGCTTCTATGTTACACTCTTTATATCAACTTTGTGTACATAGATGAACTAGATAATTGATAAAATGGGTTGCCATGTAACTGAGGAAATGAATGTGGTATTTGAGGTAGCTTTCAGCATCAATGAAATAAAGCTAGCACTAGACCAGATACATCTAACTAAAGCTCCAGAGCCTCATGGTATGCCTCCAATTTTCTTTTAGTAGCACCAGCACACGATTGGCCATGAGGTTGTTCATACTGCTTTATCGATGCTTAATGACAAGGCTGATCCCTTTACACTAAATCACACAATTATTGTGCTCATTCCCAAGAGTAAATGCCCATTGACATGTTCGGAATATAGGCCTATTAACCTTTATAATATGGTGATGAAGGTGATTACAAAAACAATTGTAAATAGACTAAAAATGCACTTGGGTGAGATTATCCACCCTAACCAAGGAGCTTTTTTTTGGGATGCCTTATCACAGACGTAGCCCTGTATGGTTTTGAAACTTTTCATTACTTAAAGAAGAGGACAACTGGAAATATCAGGTTCTGTATGCTGAAGCTTGATATGATGAAGGTGTATGACAGGGTCTAATGGACCTATTTAGAGAAGTTGATGAAAGCAATGGGTTTCTTGACTCAAATGGTAAAACTTATTATGCAATGTGTTCGGGCTATTTAGTGTTGGGTACAGGTTAACAAAAGAGTGAGAGAGTGTTTTATTCCAAGTCAAGGCTTACAACAAGGGAACTTTTTATCTTCATATTTGTTCCTCCTATGTCTGAGAGTTTTAGTGCCCTACTAGATGATGCTATAAGGATCAAGGCTCTCTATAGTATTAGACTTGTGAGGCACGCACCCATATTATCTCATCTATTTTTTGGTGATGATTCTTTGGTTTTTGCTATGGCCACAATGATAGAGTTGAGAAATCTAATTGGCATCCTTGAGATCTACTCTGCTACATCAGGACAAAAGGTTAATTTGGAGAAAAGTGCCATCTTGTTTAGTAAGAATATTGGGGAGAATGAGGCAATGCAATGGAAATTGTTATTAGGTATGTGAGGGGGTAGAGAGGAGGATAAATATCATGGTCTGCTAACTGTAATCGGTAGGTCCAATTGCCAAGTTTTCATACAATTGGAGGATAGAATTTGGGAAAGGATTGGCCATTGGCAAGCTCATTTTCTTTATAGGGAAAGTAGGGAAAATGCTATGTATGTGTGAACAAATTGAAAAAATACTATATAGCTTCTATTAGGAGAATTGAGAAAATGCTATTTTGCTTCTACTGGGGGAATGTTGGTAACCAAAGCAAGGTGCACTAAAGGAGCTGTGAAAAAACGTGTCAGTCAAAATAGGAAGAAGGGCTAGGTTTTAGGAAGATACAAAATTTTAATAAAGGAATGCTTGCAAAATAAGCATGGCAGTTACTCACGTCTCTAGAATCGCTAACTACAAAAATCCTTAAAAGTAAGTACTTTCCACATCTACCTATCTGGGATATTATAGGTGGGAGTAGTAGTAGCTACACTTGGAAAAACATCCATTCCAGCATCCCCCTCTTGCGAATAGAATTGGAGTAGCGTGTGGGGGATAGCAACCAGGTCTAGAATTGGGAGGACAGAGGGATCCTTGGGTTGTCTATTGATACCCCGAAGTATGTTAGACTAGAAATGGATAGATATTGCTGGGTTTATGAGCTATTGAATCACACAAAGATAGGATGGAATAAATAACTGTTGGATACTATGTTTTCTGTGGAGTGTAGCATGCTCCTCCGATCCATGACAATAAGCTCTAGATGACTAAATAACGTACTTCATTGGTAGTTAAATATGGATGGGGAATATATTGTGTGTAGTGGGTATCATACATACTTTGGAAGTTGGTGGAATGAGAGACATGTAGACACCAAAGCTAGTATTAGTAGCAAGTTATGGAAAATGTATTAGAATCTGGAGTGCCCACCTCGTATCAAGATGTTAATCTGGCAAATTCTTGATAATGACCTGCTTGTTCGAGACAACTTGCAACGACATGGAATGAATGTGGAGAAGGGATGTCCAGGGTGCGGTTCTGAACTTGAGTCCACAATGCATTTGTTTTTTCAATGCAAGTAGGCGAAAAGTATTTGCGAGAGATAGGGGTTGATTTAGAGGATGCAAGTATTATTAACACGAAGGATGGTGTTTTAACTTTGTTTGCTATAGGTGATCGGACTGAGCGAAGCATAAGACTATCTGCCTATGGTTATTATGGAAGATGTGGAATTTAATGGTGTTTCAGCCTGAAGTAAATTATAATAAACAACAAGTTCTTGCCGATGGTTTTTAGTTTTGGAGGGATATATGGAGATGCAACGTAGGCAATTTGAAAAATGAGGAAATACTCGGATTTTGTATTGGCTACTACTTGAAGCTGGTTGATGAAGATGAATATGAATGTAGGTATTCTTCCAGGGGTCAGGTTAGGATTGTGGTGAGAGAGGATGCGGGTCAGGTGGTGCACATGAGCTTAGAGTTTGCTGAAGCTTTGGGACTCGAGAGGGTAGTCGAGGAGTCATACTACTTATTGGTGGTGTCACAGATATCTATGTCCTCTACTAATAGAAGTGACTTGGCGGTGATATTAGATGACTGTAAATGCTTATTTTCAAATTTTTGACAGGTTTGTGTTTGCCATGCGTGACGGGAAGCTAACCAAGCAGCACACGAGGTGGCGAAGATGCTGATTCTCAGGGACCACGAGACGATGGTTTACACCTGGCCTCCTAACGTATTACTGATTGTTCTTGACCGGGATGCTCTATCTAGGGAGATACTTTGACTCGCCTGCATGAACATAGAGACGAATGCCTCATAGACCATGTCTGCCCTTCAAACTCTTGTAGTGTAATCGTTGGTGCTCTTTTTCCTATTTTCGATTTTTACCTGGTACGATGGGTTTTCTGGAATAGTTTTTTTAATGAGGTCAACGGTTGTAACCTCGTATTTGTAAGGGGGCAAAGGCATACATTCTAGAAGCAGGGTCCTCGTTGTCCTATGTCATGGTTTTTGATGGGCTGTGCCCTTTCAGTTTAGTCCGCTGTTACTGATCATGATGTAATTCTATTACCAGTATGAATGAAGCATCCTTTGGTTATAATTGTATGAGAAACATACTAACAACATTTCGATATCTCTTATTTGGTTGCTGCAAATTATTGCCCCGAATTTGCAAATTTGGAATTAAACGTCCCAACATTTTTCAATGTATGAATTTTGCAAATTAGAGCATTCCAAATAGTTTATAAGGAAGGGACTTTGTTAGCATGTTCCTTTCACGATATCTGCATATCCCGGTTACCATACTAGAAAACAATCATATGGCGCGAAAGTAAAACGACTTTATTGAAGAGACGAGTTCGACGCTCGGTAAAATTTGCATCTAGATCGCTCTTCTTGGTTTTGCGGTCCTTTTTTTCATCCCCGAAGAATCCACACGATTTTGTTCCTTTTATATTGTTCATTTATATGAAATAAATTAGATTTCTGGTAATCGACAT
>SOPF01014220.1:0-10008 GCA_012979155.1 Hypericum perforatum | reverse complement strand
CCTCTTTTCCTTTCTTTGGAGCACCCGAAGAATCAGGTTTCTTAGTTACGCCCTTCGAGTCATTGCCTTGGGTAACACTATTCTCTTCTCCGGACTTCATAAACGAAGAGGTTTGGCCTGGACCCGAAGTACGAGTAGGGTACGTTTTCTTCTTCTTCACGGCAAGTCCTATCTTCCTCGCCTTCGTGCATGCATCATGAAAATACAAGAAAGTATCGTACTCCAGCCTACTCTTAATCTCATAGTTTAATCCGTCAACAAATCTTGCAATGAGTTGATCCTCATTATCTTCAATGTCATTCCGAGATGCAAGGCGCATGAACTTGGTCACGTACTCGTCAATAGTTCGACTCCCTTGAATGCATGTAAGAAACTGCGTGTAGAGCATTTGGTGATAATCCACGAGTAAGAACCTTGCTCGCAAGGCTTGCTCCATCGTAGGCCAGTCTCGGATTGGAGCATCTCCTCTTCGCCTCCTGACTTCTTGCTCTTTCCTCCACCAAACTGCCGCCCCGGATTCAAGCTTGAACGCAACATAATTCACCTTTTGCTCTTCTGAAAGTTCCATGCAATCAAAGAACTTCTCCACCGAATCCAGCCAGTTCAAAAACCCTTCTACCTCCACATCTCCATAAAATTTCACTATATTCATCTTAAAAGGATGATCAATCCGCCTATCAACTCGATCTTCCTCTCGTATGATCTCTCTACGAGGAGCACGCACATGATTACCTCTCCCTCCATCTCTTCCTCTTCCTCGCAGCCCTCGGCCTCCTCTCAGTGCATAAAAGGCCGCCTCAGATTCCACCTCTTCCTCTTCCTCCAAATGGTCACGCACATCCGCTTGGGGTGGCACGGGTTGTTGACGCAACGTCATGTCGTCAAGGCACGCCAAAATCATCTGGATGGCTACCTCCATTTGTGTGAACCTTTGATTCATGTCGGGTCTCGGTTGTTCATTCAGATCGGCCATAGTGCATCGGCTTTTGGTGGTGCTTGGTTTGGTTAAAGGGACTCGGATCAGGAGATCGCGAAATCCTGTGGTTCGGCTCGTAGATGGGGTCACTCACAACTCACTGAGGTTATAACGTCACTCACTCTCTCACGACTCAACGTAGAAGTCAAGTCGAATCGCTCACTCAGGCTCTGATACCAACTAGCGTAGGCTTAGGAAGCGTGCTGGATGTTTTATGTCAAGAAGGATGAAAATTCTTAAAATGAACTAGATAGTCTTCTAATCTACTCCTTCCGAAGCTCGACTAGAAGGGTGTCCGAATTATCAAATGGCCAACTAGGGCAAGATATTTAGAACTCGTGCAACTCCATGCACAAATCATGCAAGTCCATGCAGGAGAGAGAAAGCTAATTCGCTTTGTTTGGTCAAATTTTCATAATACTTTTATTCAGAATTCATGGCATACATAAAGGAGGTGAGTTAGTGCGACGAATGGCATTAACAATTTGTGACTCTTGCCATGCAGTCCACGAACTTCTTTAACACTCCATAAAGCCTTATTCTAACTCGCTTGACAACTAGAATTGCTAAAAACAAAACACATAAAGCATAAATTGCAATCGGTCCAAAGTAACACATCAACTTCCATGCGGACGTACAACGTCCCATGCACACGTCCACTTCTCCAAGTTATGCGTCCTACGCCACATTGCAAAGGTAGAGGTCGACCTGAGAAGCTACGGATACAATGTATTGGACAAGGTGCCAAAGCAGAGCAATAATATTAACTGTGGAGTTTATGTGGCATTGTTTTGTGAATGCTATTGGAGAGAATGGCAAGAGGGTGTCATAGATCCAACATATTTTATCAATTGGAAGTTGGAACCAATTGTAGCGGATGCAAGGATAAGTATATTTGATAGAATGGTGCTGCGTGAAGACAACAAGTGCCTACCTATGCTGCTGGAAAGTGCTTTAAAATGGAGGAAGATGACAGACATCGAGAAGAAACCAAAGCAATGATTCATGTTTGATGTATCAAGCTTCTTATGACAATCTCGATTGGTGTTCACAAAACAATGTTCTGATACTTTTTTTTCAATCAAATAATGTTCTGATACTGTTGATACTTTTGATTCGTGTTAGATGGTCTGCTGTTTTTTATTTGATCGGGATGTTGTCGTTGATTCGATGGTTTTTGTTCTATATTCTGATGGTGTGTTGTTTTAATTTTCGATGGTCTGATGTTATGTATTCGATGGTGTGTTATTCCTTTTTTTGATTATTTGCCATTATCGTTTTGTTGTTTTTCTGTTCTATTTTTTATGGTCTCGTGTTCTTTTTTTGGTGGTTTTTCTTTCTTTGTTTTGATGGTTGTGTTGTTTGTGTGATTCAATAGTGTACGTAACACCTTTTTGATAGTGTATTGTTCTTTCTTCGATGGTATTCAATGGTGTGTTGTTCTTTGTTTCGATGATGTATGAAGCTTCTTATCTTGATGTATATAGCATACCATTGAATCAGTCACAATATACCATCGAATGATGCATATTATACCATCCAATCGTACATAATATACCATCCAATAAGAATAGTGTAAACCAAAAAATGATATGAAGAAAATTAAAACTAAAAACAAAAAAATGGATTAGTTGGGGGTATTTTGGTCTTTTAGACCAGTTAAAAATTAAAACAAAAAATAGTTCTCATTTTAGGCGAGAGAAAAAAAACTATGAAGAGAGAGAAGAAAAGGTACCTGTTAAAAAAAAGAAGAAAAAACTGCCTGGAGGTTTTACCGTTCGACGATGACGTGGTTTTTACCGTTTTAGGCAATAACTGCTCCCAGGAGGTTTTATTGTCGTTAGGGGACAACGTGTTTGAGCCGATAGAGACGAGAGGTAGAGACGAAGACAATTTTAGAAGGTTTAGTACCGAGTGAGAAGAGCAACGAAGAACATGGACATTTGAGAGGTAAGCTTCAGAGGTCGAACTAGGTTAACTCTTCAGCCTCTGTGTATGTTTCTGAAGTGCTGGGCTTAGGTTTTAGGACCTTGACTGCACTGTGTGTATTTTGATTAGTGTTTAGGTTTTAAGTTCTTTAAGAAAAAAATTGGAGGTTGAGGACTGTTATCGTCGGCGAATCGAGCGATCAGATTAGATACTGTGAGGTTAGGTACAGTTTTGAGGTTAGGTACATGTTATGATTCGAGTGTGTGCCTGGTGTGATTTGATGGTGTTTTTTGTGTGTTTCTGTTTCTGAACCGTTAATCCTTTTTTGTTTTCGAGTGTTTGATGTTCTTGCTTGAATGGTTTGGTGTTTTTGTTTTTGATGATTTGATGGTTTTGATTATTGTGAATCGATGATGCGGATGATGGGTTTGATAGTTTGATGTGATTCGATGTTTTGATGTGATTTGACAGTTTTGCTTTTTATGATTATTCGACGGTTGATGTACTGTAATTCGATGGTTGATGTTCTCTAATTCGATGGTTGATGTACTGTAATTCGATAGTTGATGTTCTCTAATTTGATGGTTGATGTTCTATTATTCGATGGTTGATGTTCTATTATTCGATGGTTGATGTTCTGTTATTCGATAGTTGATGTTCTGTTATTCGATGGTTGATGTTCTGTTATTCGATGATTTAAATATAATAGTGTGTTATTTCATGTTTTAATGGTGTAGATAGCGGCGTACTCATGTTTGACGAGGCCAGGTCTGCTAAAGGAATTAAACGACCAACTCTTTGGAAAAAAGTTTATTGAAGGGGTCAGCGACCGCGTGCGTGAAGCTGGTGAAGGATGCTAGTTTTGGATGCCTTCTGAATACGATGGAGTATGACATGCGGTCCGCTGAGTTGGAGGAGTTTTTGTTAGAGTGTCAACAAGATGACGAGTTGATGATGGTGACTCCAGACTTTGTGAAGCAAAGATATAGACTCCCTACTGTAAGAGGTGTGATTGATTTGGAATTGGATACTTTCAGCCAGGGAGGAAGTAGCAAGAGCTATGAGAAATTGCTCAATAGGTATGAGTTGAAGGTGTCTAAACGGTCTTTCATCAAATTGAAAGACTTGAATGAGGTGTTGCTTGGTAAAAAATATACAGTGTCAGACCAAGACTCGGCACATTTGTATATCCTTTTCGGATTAGGCATGTTCCTAGCCCCAAATGTGACGGACGTGGTTTCTGCTAGGTTGTACGGCTTTATCAACCCCCTCAGTGATGCCACCACATACAACTGGTGCCAGTATGTGGCTGATAAGACGAATGACGGGTTTATTAACATCGTAACAAGCTTTGCGACAGTTGTCAAGTGCAGCAGGAATATGAACTTGATGGTTCAGTACCGCTTGAACAAAAAGAAGAAGCAAGCTGCTGAATTGCAACAAGGCTAGCCAGCTCAGCGAGTCGATCAAGCCCAGCCAGCTCAGCGAGTCAACTAGGAAGAAATGTCAACTGAGGAGGTTATTAGTTACATAAGTTTTTCATTTAAATACTTTGAGTTGTTTATTAGATATATTTGACCTGAAATTCGTATGTTCTTGACAGCTACAATAATGATTTGGTGAAATGAAATTTATCGTAGATATGTTGACATCGCATATGGCAGCCATTGCAAAGGTTCTTGCTAAAAGGGAGAGGATGGGAGAGAGAGTAGAAGCGGCTGGGGATGTGGAAGAACATGAGTCAGACGCCCGTGGTGGAGGAGAGCCTGCCGATGACACACAGCAGGTAATAACTGATCTAACCATTGAATAACACCATGCAAAACCATCGAATCATACCTGCCCCACCACATGGATAGTCAGCCGATCCCGATACCCAAGGACATTATGGGGGAGAGAGTAGAAATGGGAGTGGACGTGGAAGAACATGTTGAGGAAGAACATGTCATGGGAGAGCCTACTGAGGACATGGGCAAGGTAATAACTGATTAATCCTTAAACTCGTTGGTGAATTTTAGCAAATCTTAGTTAACCATTGAATAACCTTATCCAAAACTATCAAACCATTATATTCCCTATTATCAAATAACAAAATAGAAACCATTGAATCCTAAACAAAATTTGAACAAGCTATGTTTTCTGACTGAAATTTGCTGTGTTTGTGGTGGATGTGAACAGGCTGCCTCCGTGGATGATGCACAAGGAGTATCGGATGACTCCATACCTGATGCGGCCTTCATGGGTATTTCAAGTGCCGGAGAAGATGCTATCCCAGATTTGAGCAAGGTATGATTTGGTAAACCATTGAATAAGAACACACTAAACCACTGAATCTAGGCTGACCCACCATTGAATAACTACAACACAAACCATTGAATCCTGAACAACTGAAACTTTGTGTTTTCTGACAAAATTTTTCTGTGTTTTTGGTCGATGTGAACAGGCTGCCCCCGTAGATGATGCAAAAGGACTATTGGATGATTCCATACCTGATGAGGCCTTCTTTGGTATTTCAAGTGATGGGGAAGATGCTATCCCGGATTCAAGCAAGGTATAATTTGGTAAACCATCGAATAAGAACAGACTAAACCACTGAATCTAAGCTGACCTACCATTGAATAACTATAATACAAACCATTAAATCCCGAACAACTGAAACTTTGTGTTTTATGACAAAATTTTTTTATGTTTTTGGTGGGAAGTGAATAGGTTGGCCCGGTGGAGGATGCTAAAAAAGGATTGGATGACTCCATACTTGAGGAAGTGTTGATGGCAGTTTTAAGCATAGGGGGTGTGGGGGACGATGGCCCGGGGGCAGATAAAGCCAATGTAATGGGGAAAATAGGTATGGATTTCACCCCCCCATCTTTTTCTTTGGGGATAGAGGAATTTCCTGAATTCTCAACGCAAGTAGATCATGGTCAGGAACCGATAGATATAGTTGAGCCCACAGTGCTTGTGTCATCTAGTAATTTCGATGACCCTGAATTTATTGATGAGTTGTTAGATAAGATGGAAGGGGGACAAAATCCCGAGGCTGGAAAATCAGTAGATGAGAAGGTTGTAGTGCTAGCGGTCTGTCCCAAATCTGCAAAAGAGCAACCAATCTGTTCCAAGGCAGTTGCACCTGAACCACAACCTGTGCTGGGCAAGCGTCCACACCAGCCAAACCCAAATTATGGTGAGCCATATACTGAAGAGACGGGAAGGAATAAGAGAAAAGCAAAGGGTAAAGGAGTCGCAGCAGCGGACGACAAGTCAGTTACTATTTTGTCTACTATTGAAGTTAGAGAATTGTAGACGAAGCTAGTTGGAGTTAAAAAACGCAACCGCTACAGAACTAATCTTCAACAGAAAATCAATTTGCCAAGAGCACTCCAAGATGCCGAGGAAGCTTACGAGAAGATCATGGCTTTTGAACTGATACAAAAGCTAATGTGGGAGTATGCAACGAAGAAGCCTTCTGATAAGCAAGCGTAAGTTTTCTGTTCAATCAAAATTGTTGTATGTTTCGATGGTTCCTTTACTGCTTTTCGATGGTTTTGTTGTGATTTGTTGTCAAAATTATTATATAATCTGCTGTATCTTTTCCAGCGAAGAGATTTGGGATTGGGATGGGGATGACCTACTGGTGAAAAATGATGTAGCATCCCTTGGTGCAAAACATTGGATTTTGGCGAATGCGCTTGATTGGTTTTTGAAAAACCTTATAATAGACAAGCAGTCGTCAGGACTTCGTGTGATCTTCCCTCTATTGTTCGCAATAAGTAATTTGTTATCATTCAATGGTTGATTCGTTGTTTTTCAACGATTGATTTGCAGTGATTCAATGGTTTCTATTTGTGATTCAATGGTTTCTATTTATGATTAATGGTTTATTCTTTTTTGGCAGGGTAAGTGATTGAAGAACTCCTACCCAAGGATCCACGATATGTCCGATGAGCAGAAAAACTCTCTTCTTGTAGAAATCATGGATTTTTTCAAGCGAGTCTATGATTGTACATCTAGAATTATGGTGACAAAAGTCAAATATGTAAGTTTTTTGATACATATTGATCAAAATAGTTTGGTATCTCTTATTCAGTAGTTCTGTTTGTCCGGTTCAATGGTATGATATCTCTGGTTCAATGGTATGATGTCTAAGATTCAATGGTATGATGTTTATTATTCAATGTTATGATCTGTTGTCTGATTCAGTGGTATGCTATTTCATATTCAATGGTATGGTATGATCTGGCTGGTTTTCTGTTTTGTTTTGGATGGGTTTCTGTTGTTTGTTTCGGTGGTTTACATAATGTCACTAATATTTTTGTTTATTTCATATGATTGTTTAGTGGTTCTTCCCTTGGCTGTCGGACAAACACTATCGCATGTTTGTGGTGGATTTGCACAAGCCCTCAGCGTGCTATGTGTTGGACAGTCAAAATGTCAAGGAGGATGAGGGGGTTTTGTTGGTGAACCTTGGATTGAAGTTGACAGAGCTGCTTATGCACTATTTGAGGCACAACAAAAGCCGAGATTTTGATCGTAGAAGCTTTACATTTCTAGTCATGCACTCATTCCCAAAGCAAGTTGATAACTGTAATTGTAGAGTCTATGCTGCCCTATATTGTGAACATTACAACCAGAAATGGGCGAAGGGCAACATTAATCCAGACTTTATGATGAATTGGGGACTCGAAGCATCTATGATTGAGGCAAGAAAGATGATGTTTTAGAAGATGGTGTTGCGTCCGGACAACAGGTGCCTCCCTATGTTGCTGGAAAGTGTGTTTGAATGGGGGAGGACAAAGGACAAGAAGAAGAAGTCGACAAAATGAATCATTTGCTCTGGACAAGTAGAATCTGTTATTCTATGGGACATTAATATGGAACATTGTACTGTTTGGATGTTCTTGTTTATGACAATATGTTTGGATGTTCTGTTTTGATACTGTTAAGACAAATATAAATCGGTATGTTTTTCGAATGGTTTCTTGTGGTTGTTTCGATGGTGTGTTGTTTAAAATTGCAATTGGGTGTTAGCAATTTTTATTAAAGATTGGACCTTAATGCGTTCTAATTGCAGTTTTAATGGTGCTGCTTAAAAGTATTATATAAAATTAATGATGGAGATGTAAATACATACTGTGAGGAACACTAGACCATCGAATCAGGAACACTAGACCATCGAATCATACATACTGTACCATCGAATCATACTTAATATACCATCGAATAAGAGCAGTGTAAACAATTGACTCAAATGACCAAAGTGTTTTGATCAATATGTATTATCTAAAAGGACCAATGATTTCAGTCCAGCATTTCAAATAATTACATCAAATAATTTCAAACATTCTCACATTGAATCAGGCACACAAGACTATCGAATCATACATACTATACCATCGAATCATACTTAAATATACCATCGAATAAGGACAATGTAAACCATTGAAACAAAGAATGGGAAACCATTTTTATCAATATGTATTATCTTCAACATGAGAAATGTTGGGCTAGATTATTTGAGTCTATCGCCATACGCTTGCACTTTGCTTTTTTGTTCAATCTTCCCAGCTCATTTGCACTCTTCCTCCTTCTTCTTGCTGTCCTTTAATTATCCCTTATCTTTATAACTGTGGCAACTTGGTAAGAAGATGATTGTTGCACTTCATCATTTACCTCATTTGATTGCATTTGACCTTGGCGCATTTTGTTTTTTGCATCAAGAATAAGACCCTCTAAAGTAAGATCTTTCCTTGGTCCGATGATGCTTCATCCACTAAGTCCAGAAGGTCACATTTTATCTTATTGACTCGTCGCTTGGTGTCGCTCGCTGACCCCAGAGTGACAGTAAGAGATGATGTATCTATTCCATCTCTTGCTAGTACCGTCCACCTTTTGAGAATGTATTGTTGAAGTAGCTCTCCAAATACTTCCTCCCCCAAGGTTCTTAGTGTGTCTATAACTCGGAGTATGTGTCGACAAAATAACCTAGTAGCTTTTAATGACCGGCACGAGCACAAGAGTAACATATTTGCACTGTGGATCTGCACCACTCGCTCATCCAACCTGACCGAAGTGTCTTTATTTGCATATTTATAGACATTGTAGTGCCGGATGTGATCTGCACAAGTAAACCATCAAATAACATATCAGCAAACTGACCTATGGGATTGTTGTTATCCATTTGTAGATCCATTCTGTATTCAATTGCAGCATCGTACTCCTCTTGAAATCGATCATACACGTATGTATGTTTTAATGTTGGTTTATCATTGTTCTTAATCGATTTAGTGTGTTTTCATTATCTTAATCTGTGTTATCATGCATTATGTCTTTTAGTGTGGTCTTTTGTTCTTCACTGAGTTTTCTTGTTTTTAGGAGCTAATATGAGTAAAATGGAGGATGCTCAACCGAATGCACGAAGATGTGGCCAAAAGGGAGCATACAAAGGCAAGAATGGCAATCTGTAAGAGCATGGCGCACGCCAATGAAGAATGGCGCACGCCATCTAAGCCTAAAAATGAGCAACGTCGTTGCTCGCGTACGCCAGGCCAGACCTCGCACGACTCAAATAATGATAACTTTTGCATAGGACGTCCAAATGCGATGCGGTTGGTGGCGTTGGAAAGAAGACATCCAGTGCTACAACTTTGTGTCTAATAGGCATCTTCAAATGCGGAGTCTAAAAGGTCCAAAACGCAAGAATGGCACATGCCAATGCCGTCTGGCGCACGCCAATGAAGCAAAACCAAATACATGGTGTACGCCAAGTGCAATTGGCGTACGCCAACCCCTGACAGAGACAGAATTTTGCCAACCCACTTGCTCATTTCAATGGCAAACAATGGAGGGGGCCATAACACTCGAGTTTTGGCCTCTGAAGATGATAAGAAACATGTATGGGGGACATCTTTTGTGAGTGGTTAAGATATTTAGATTAAAAACCATTTTATTTACTTTTGACTTTGAACTTATGTAATAATGTGTACATTTGTGTGAAAGAGGAGGAGAGAAGGGACGCAGAGAGTAGAGAGGTAGGAGAGGCCAAGAAAATGTAACTCTCTACAAGGAGGCAGGAACGTGAGGGGAGCTTGGAGGAGGCTTAGGCTTGA
>SOPF01014212.1:0-14333 GCA_012979155.1 Hypericum perforatum | reverse complement strand
CGACGACCCGCTCCTTGGCCGCCGCCGGCTCCGTGGAGTCCATCGCCCGGACCAGCACCGGAACCACACCCTGCCCCACCGCGACGGCCACGTTCTTGTCGTCCTCGAGGAGAAGCGCCACCAGCTCCTCTAGGGCGGAGCTCCTCGACTCGACGGCGCCGATCTGAACGCGCGCTATGAGGCTCCTCGACTCGGACCGGTCCCCGCCGACGAGTACTCCGGAGGCGATCAAGACACCGGCATCGCGCGCGTGGGCTTCAACGCGGGCGAGCACCGAGTCAACGTCGCTCTGTGCTCGGAGCTTGCCCTCGAGACGGATGAAGTCCGGCGACCGGCACTTTCCGGCGAGGGAGGCGGCGTCGGTGAGGGTGACGGAGATTCCGGCGAGGAGGTCCAGGGAGAGGAGATTTGTGGCGGAGGCGGGGAGGCGGGAGAGGTCGGTTAGGTGGGCCTGGAGCTGGGCCAGCCTGGCCCGTATTAGGGCCCACTTGCCCTTGAGCGCCTGCGCCTGAGGGATGATCTCCTCCAGTAGCGTTGTTAGGAGGCGGTGTGCTTCGGGGATTCGGTCGTTTTCGGGGTCTTTCATCGCCGACGACAGAAAAAGAAACGGTCGGTCGTAGGTTTTAGAGAGAGAGAGAGTGTGTAGAAGCTAGGGTGGGAGGGAAAGGTGGTTCCATTTATGGTTGGTTTCCCGGGGGGTGTGTTCGCATAGGGAGTGGTGAGGTGGAGGGTGGTCCACGCGATTCTTGCGAGAGTGGAACCCGCAAGTGCCTAAGTGGGTTTTTAACTATCCAGGTTAAAACGCTTCTGGGATGTATATTAATGTCTTCAACTTTAGAAAATGGTGCAAATGTTTTTTAAATATTAATTTCTAAAAATTGATCCTATGTAAGATAATATAATATTCTCGTGGATCGTTTCACTCTATTTTTGCATTGTGCTAGTGGCCCTATTAACCCTGAATCTGTGTCCAAATTGTGATATGCGTAAATAATTTGTACTGTCTGAAATGTTAAAGTGATTTAATTGGTATTATATGTATCAACCATGTTCACATTCTTATCTATTACACATTATGAAAAAATTTAAAGGTTAAACATGAACGAAATAGAGTAAGATCACGATGAGTGATTTCCTAATAAATTTTGTAGAGTATGTGTGAATGGTAATAAAATACACTAAAAAATTTGTGTTAGTCTAAGACAACAATCAATCGAATCACAAAGCGTTACATAAATTTTGGATTATAACTAGAATTAAATATGTAGGAGATGTGAACTCTTGACTCTTGCTAAAAAATATTCAAATACAAAAAAAACTAGAATAAAGTGAAATCCCGCCAAATCAAATTTAAGAGCATTTTTCTACATTATTTTTTACACTTGCAAAACTAAAATTTGGAAATTTGAGAACTTGTGCTACTTTGACCGTGTTATTTTTACCGGCTAGGTGTTGCAGCTGTCGGAGAATTCGATCATCTTAAATTTAAGTTGGGTGATGGACGGAGTATTGAAAAATAATGTGCTACTTTGACCACCTGCTATAGACACTAGTTAAAGTTGAATCACACTATCGAAAAATAATGCAAGTAACGTAGTCGGAGTATGCCAGAAATACAATATTATATTTTTTTGGGGACCGAAATACAATACTATACAAGAAAAGCCAATAAATTAACTCGCAAACTATATTTTAAGGGAAAAGTAGTACGTTGATTATGGTACACGGTTGTCAGCGCGTTCCGAACGCGCCAATGCCGGGTTACGGGTATGCCATTTCCGGGAACGAGTCTGGTGAGTTAAAAATTTGGAAAGTTTCTTATGGTAGGTGTGATTGATCATAAAATAAGATAGAAAAATATTTGTATTACTTTATAGAAATAATTGATCGAGTTAAAATTAGGCATTAGTGTTTATAATATTGGGTTAGAACTAGATATAAATGATAAGTTCAAGATCTCATTTAAGACAGTAAATATCACACTGGATCCGAATCTTTAATGATCCATGGTAAGATCTGTGTTTGGATCCGGATATATTACGGACACAATCTGAGCAGAGAGAAAAACATATCGGAAGGTCCGTCCATAATTTCACTATCAGATAGTTGAACGAGTGGGGCCCAGGACTGGGCCCCATACCTTTTCACGACTAATGCGCTACTTTCTACGAGTTAGTGAACACGCAGGACAAGGAAAGGCCCAGCAGGTCTCGTCCCTGCAGGAGGAGTTCTTCAGTTACTGCCTGTTACATAAGGACGATAGTCACAGCCTCTTTTTGGCAGACGTGGCTGGTTTCAATTGGGCCTTGAGAAAAAGTTTCTGACGTGTTTAAGAAACTGGAGATCTGCTGACTCGTCTTTTGCTAATTGGTTGCATGCCGTTTGGTGGTTCGAACCCCACGGAGTATTACAAAATTACGGTGGGCCCGGGAAGTGGAAAACGCGGGAAAGACTTAAGAGGGTACCAAGTCAACGGCGTCGTTCAGTCGGCCACTCCAGAAGCTTAATAATATAACTTATAATGACTCGTTTAGTTTATCAAAAATTGTTGGAGCAGAAAATAGTCATAATTTTTTACAAGAGGATCAAATTGATGCAATTTTAAAAACAATCAAAAGATAAAATATAGATCTAAAATTTTGTATTTCTACGACTTTAGAAAACGCAGCTCGAAAAGGGATAAAATGAAGTCGAATTTTATAGTTGGAGATTATGTAGAAACAGAACAACTATTTTGATTAGAACAAGACCAAATTAGTCTGATTTGGCCGAGACAAGATCTCTATATAAAGAGAGGAGGTTAGATTGGAGTACACACAAAATCTTACAAACATGCACACAAAAAAGGGACAGGTGACTAATATTATACTTGTTCCAATCTCTTTCTTCTCTTCTCTCACATATATTTTTTCTATTTTTTTATTACTATTTTGGGATGACTAAGATTGAAACCATCTTAAAATTATTGCGTAATTAAGGTACTAATTAAGCTATTACCGGATTCGTCTTAAATGATATCTGCTCACTATCACTTTCGTAATAACTCGTGAGGACCAAAATGAACGAGATTTATCAAAAGGGACAGGTGAGATTCTAGACTTGCAAGGTACGTGCTTCCTGGATATATTATTTCAAAATTATTGTAGATACAATTATAATGAGAAACATAATGCATCATTATAAGGCGGTCAAAATTTTATACATACGACTTCGTGTTTTAACATAAAAAATAATGTGTATTATATTGAAATGAATAATACCAGTTACACTAATTAATCTCTTCGAAAAAATTAACATCACAACATCTTTTTCTAATTTTCACTTAACATGGAATAATGTTGGCATACGTAGTTATATAATCGCTTAGGTCGCGGGTGGATAAAAATATATACAATCGGCAATGTTCTGGAATTGTTGCTTACGCTATGCAACTATTATTAGCCGGTCCAAAAATTTGACTTCCTCAAAATAAGCTTTGATTGCGTCACCTTTGAGCTAACAGGTTATTAAATAACGCCGTTTCATATCATCATATGGGCATCCATCGGTCAAAAAGTCAAGGGCAGTTTCCAATCATTTTCGTTTATTCTCAAATTAATCGTAGAAAACTCATAAGTAGTTGTTGGTTCGAGTAATGTATAAAAAATGATAATATTTTTTTGATGGAACCAATCTGTGGAAGTTTAAAATATAATTAGATAGTGCAGACTTTGTATATCTGAAAAATGATGGAACAAATATGTGGAAGTTCATCTACTGAGCTAAAATTGTGTGGACGATATCTTGGTATGTGACATGGGTGACGTTATTGAGCATTCATCATATTTAGTGTTTGGTCAGAAACAGTACTGGATTCAATTTTGTATAGCGGCATAAACATATTATTATCATTTGAACATTACAAAAGTTTGTTATAGCGGCACAAATCATAGAGAATGCCCTTTTGCGTTCCTATTTAACTTTCAAATTGTCGATACGGACGTACAACTACTCTCACAACCTAATAATTTTAATGCATCTAACAATACAGCAGGAACATTTTAAAAACCGAAAATAGAAGAGGCCTCTCATTATTCGCACAAATATATATTGCTGGTTGAATTATATAATTGCTGGTCAAATAAGAAAAAATGTGATTGCAAAATGTTATTTGGTTGATAAGTATATGAACTATTTGTCAATAAATTGGCATTTAAAATAATGGTGAGTCAAAATCTGAAATCGTATATGAGTAAACTTTTACCTATATATGATAAGAGAACCACAGTTTAATCAATGGTTAACAAATTGTGAGTTACAAATTCACTAATCTAAAACATTTGCAAAAACAACGCCATCAAAAATATTGTTGATAAAACAAGGCCATCAAAAATCATTGTTGATAAAACAATCAGCAAAGTCGTACACATTTGTTACATTTGTTGTGTGCCTTTTTAACTGATTTGGACGCTAGCCAATGCCATATCAATAACTCATCTCAATAGAATGAAAAAAGAAAATAATTAAATATTCAAAAAGCAGAATGTGCTCGCAATGTATCTACCTAGAACAACTCCGAAATTGCTAAAGAAATTGACTCATCAGTACCAATAAACAAGTTTTGAACAACAATTAGAACAATAGAAGCTATTTGTTCGTTCAAAGTTTTTTCCAATAAATTTTTTAAGTCTCTATGGACTAAAATGTTCAGCATGAAAGACATTTGTTGTGGTCTTTCTAACAATAGCTTCTCATTTGATTATGTATTCTCGACATCTGCAACAAAAGAGAATTGAATAAGATAATGAAATCTAAATTTGTTCTTAATGCTTCTAAAAATACATACCTGAGTCTGAATCATATCATCAAATAAAGATGATGATGCAACAATATAAGGCTTCTTTGGAGTAAGGGACTGACTATTGAAGGTATACTTCTAGATGACATCAGCTTGTACAAAATAAATTATGGTAATTGATTGACGATGTAATTTGTCACTTGTACCAATTAAACTTAAGATACGCATAACAACCTTAAACTCTAACAAATAATCCAATCTAGTAGCTGCAGGGTGAGGCCCATAATCAACTCTGACTATGATCAAAAAATTCCTCCTAGCATTTTCAAAAACAAGCAGCCCAAGTTAAAATAAAAATTAAACTTGATCAAAGTACAAATCCTCAGGAGGTGCCTCTGCTGATTTTCTTAGAGTTAATGTCTATTTTCAGTACAATGACTGAGCCAATGGCAACATCGAACCTTCATCTCCCATCTTGGGAACCCATATTTTCACCTCACCATTCTGACGGCCCTGTGGTATACATATACAAAGAGCATATTAAGCAATTACAGAATTGAAACACGTTTGTTCTTAAAAAATTGAAAAATCAATATATGCTTACCGCTGTTGCAAGTACAACATGATGAGAATAATCTAGAGATATCAAGAAGATAGTCGTATTAACAGGTTCACCATTACGAGGCTCCACAATAATGGGAGGCAAAGAGCTGTCATCCTTCCAAATTTTTACCTATTAGTCACCAACAAACAAAAGATAATTAGTAAGGAGATAAGATTATAATGTTGTTACTAAGAGACAACATGACATTTCATCTAAGAGACAACATACCATGCCATCTTTAGAGGCAAAAACTACACAACTGGTAAGCCCACATTCACACAAAGCTAAATCAACAACAGCTCCATTGTGTGCACTAATAAACTTGACGCCAAAAATCAGATTATCAAACGAACAATGCAAAAGAGACTTTGCAGTGTAGGTACCCATAGTCCTAACTTTGCTTGTATGAATACTAAATCCTATTTTCCCAAGTGACACAAACAAAAATCCCTGCATGAAAAAGATAGCAAAAGATCAACAGTAAGATGTAATAAATAAATAAAGCAAAGGTAATAAAGATGCTCGAATGCCAAATTGCAAAAAGACAAACCTGGTTTTCAGAATGCCAATATACACGAGAAATAGTTCCATTTGTTCCAACCATTTGAAGCGCCATGATGATGTTGCCAACCATTTGGTGCTCATTTTCTTCTTCAGAAATCAACCAGATTATAACCCTCCCATCCATGCAAGAGCTATATTGAAAAAATCAATTAAAGGATGAATACAATGAGGAGAAAAAATGAATAAAATAGACTAATAAGAAAAAACGACAAACCTTGCAAGAAGATGAATATTATCAGGAAAAAAGCCATGTCCTTGATGACATCTTGAAGAAATAAATAGAATAATTTAAGAACAAACAGACAACCAAAATCTCCAATTAAGATAAACAAGATTATTTCACCCTCACCTCAGAGTGAGTGCACAATGAGTAATAATTTTCAGTGAGAATGTTCATTGTATGTATCTTTCCTAGGTCTAAGGCATAGCAAAAGTAACTGTCATTGATAGCCAACGGCCTAGCTAGGCATTGCTGGTTAACAAATAGCTTGACTTCAAGCTTTTGCTCTTGCTCGACTGTTGCATCTTCCCCTTTACCCTTTCCTCGTTTCTTTTTTTTCTCTACCAATATATTCACTTCTTATGATTTTAACATCCCTGTAACTAATTAAAAAAATCTAAGACCTTCTCGATACGACCATGACTGATAAATGCACAGCAAACCCAAGAGCATAATCAGAACAATGTCACATCCCTCTAACCTTTTTAGCATATTCAACAGATGTCCACAGATTTAAATAAGTAAATCATCCCAAACAAGTAATTAATGAAGCGTAAAAACAGAGCATGCATATCACCAGCGCGTCAAAATCAAGGTTTTAATACAAGCATTTATAGTGTTAAAATGAGACCGCAAAACAAAGTTAAAACAAACTCAATCTTTAGCACATTCAGCAGATCCCTAAATATTTAAAATTTTGCTACAAAATCATTTAAAAAAATGAAGTGACTCGATCCAAGCTAGCAATTAATAAAGCTTAAAAACAAAGTAAGCATTTCATAAGCACATCAAAATTAAGGTTTTAATTTAAGCATTTATGGTGTTAAGATAAGATCGTAGAACAAGGTTAAACCAACATGATCTTTGGCACATTCAACAAATTCTTAAATATTTAAAAAATTTCTACAAAAATAATTAAAAACATGAAGTGACTCGACCCAAGCTAGTAATTAATGAACTATAAAAACAAAGTAAGCATTTTATAAGCCTGTCAAAATTAATGTTTTAATTCAGGCATTTTATAAGCCTCTTCACCAACTCTCTAAAAAACAGAAAGAGATGATGAACTATCCAAAAAGTAAAACAATTGAAGCAACCTCATTTATGGCCTTTACCAACAAGGCCATCAAAACCATTGTTGATAAAACAATCAACAAGGTCGTACATAATTGTTGTGTGCATTTTAACTGATTTGGACATGACCCAATGCCATATCAACAACTCATCTTTATAGAATAGAAAAAGAGAATAATTAAATATCCAAAAACCAGAATGTGCTCGCAATGCATCTACCAAGGACAACTCCAAAATCGCTAAAAAAATTAACTCATCAATACTCATAAACAAGTTTTGAACAACAATTGGAACAATCAAAGCCATTTGTTCATTCAAAGCTTTTTTCAACAAAATTTTTAAGTCTCTATGGACTAAAACATTCAGCATGGAAGGCATTTATTGTGGTCCTTCTAACAATAGCTTCTCAATTTTAGAAAAATCCTCCTGGGTACGAGCCAAAGCATCTTCACCCTCTTTAATCATAACTTTCATTTGCTTATGCATTCTTGAGATCTGCAACAAAAGATAATTGATAAGATAATGAAATCTAAATCTTTTATTAATAATTCTAAAAATACATACATGAGTCTGAATCATATCATCAAATAGAGATGATGAGGCAATGTATAAGACTTCTTTGGAGGAAGGGACTAGGTGTTGAATGTATACTTCTAGATGGCATCAGCTTGTACATAATAAATTATGGCAATTGATTGGCGATGCAATCTGTCACTTGTACGGATTAAACTTAAGATAGGCATAGCAACCTCAAACTCTAACAAATAATCCAATCTAGTAGTTGCACGGTGAGGCCCATAATCAACTCTGACTATAATCAAAGAATTCCTCCTAATATTTGAAAAAACAAGCAGTAAAGTTAAAATAAAAAGTGAACTTGATCAAAGTACAAATCCTCAAGAGGTGCCTCTGCTATTTTTCTTAGAGTTAATGTCTGTGTACAACTCGACCCAAGCTAGTAAGTAATGAAGTGTAAAAACAAAGTAAGTATTTTATAAGCGCGTCAAAATTAAAGTTTTAATTCAAGCATTTGTGGTGTTAAGATAAGACCGTAGAACAAAGTTAAAGCAACCTGATCTTTAGCACATTCAGCAGTTCCCTAAATATTTAAAAATTTGCTAAAAAAACAATTAAAAACATGAAGTGACTCGCCCCAAGCTAGCAAATAATGAACCGTAAAAATAAAGTAAGCATTTAATAAGCGTGTCAAAATTAAGGTTTTAATTCAGGTATTTATGATATTAAAATAAGACCGCAGAACAAAGGTTAAAGCAACTTCATCTTTAGCACATTCAGCATATCCTTAAAGATTTAAAAATTTGCTACAAAAACATTTAAAAATTCTCGCAATAGACCTCCCCCTCCTCCTTGCCATATCCAAAGGAAATTTTCTTCATGATCAACGAAAGAAAAAATTAGATCCATAGCTCGTTAGTGTGCAGTCAGTCTTCCATAAATCTTGATTCATATATTGTATTGTTTTGTGTTACTACACGATTATTTATAAATTCGATGTTAATTTTTTTTTTGCAACTCCAGTATTCACGTGAATACACGGATTTTTTCCGTATACTTGGACCAATAAAACAATTTTTTATGTGTATTTATAACACGAATTTCGGTGCACGACAAATTTGTTTATTGAGATATTTTAACAGTTTATGATTTATAACAACTATCCAACTTTCTAAATAAACAAGACGAATGGATCAACGGTGAACCCCTATCCTGCCAAACCAACCCCCCCACCCCCACACGTGACCCAGGTTCGAAATCGTCCGCCACCAGATGTCGAGAAATCCGAAGTCGATACCCATGACCCCGAATTTTTAATTTTTTGCAGCGTCCTCCGTGCAATGATAAACTGGTTCTAGTAATGTATAAAAAATGATAATATTTTTTTAGAAATAAAATTATTATTGTAATTAGTTTAAAATATAATTAGATAGTGCAGGCTTTGTATATTTGAATGGAACAAATCTGTGGAAGTTCATGTAGTGAGCTAGAATTGTGTGAACGATATCTTGGTATGTGACATGGGTGACGTTATTGAGCATTCATCAAATTTAGTAGTTGTTAATAAACTGTACTGGATTCAATTTTTATAGTCGGCACAAAAATATTACTATCATTTGAATATTATAAATGTTTGTTATAGCGGCACAAATTCTAGAAAATACCCTTTTGCGTTCATATTTAACTTTCAAATTGTTTCTACGGACGTTCAACTACTCTCACAATGTAATAATTTTAATGCATCAAACAATATAGCCGGAACATCTTTAAAAACTAAAATATATATATTGGTGGCAGAATTACATAATTTCTGGCAAATTAGAAAAAAATGTGATTACCAGATGTTATTTGGTTGATAACTAAATAAACTATTTGTCAAGACTCAAGAAATTGGAATTAAAAATAATGGTGTGTCAAAATCTGAAAACAAAACGTGTACAAGTGAACTTTTACCTAAATATGATAATGGATCCATAGTTTAAACAATTGTTAACAAATTGCGAGTTTCATTTAATTCACTAATCTAGAACGTATATTCTTGTTTTAAATGTGAAAATTAAAAAGAAAATAAATAAATGGTAGTGGACTTAGGGCTTGCCTTTTATTAATTGTGAATTGTGTTGTATTTATTTACTAAAAACTCCTGCCACATATAAAGGTCGGTTCAGTGATAAACAAATGGTATGGTTATTATACATGCCTAGATTAGCTAACACCTACAACTTAGTTGTATTTCGATAGAGCTAACGGCAAGATAATTGTTGATTTCATAAAGTTTTCATCTTCCACAATTAATTGGAATTTCGAACTCCTAGCATTATTAGTGCAAAACCCTTATTTTGAGCTAACATACATGCCTAGATTAGCTAACAAAGCTGCTGATTACTGGATTTAGTAAGCAAAATTTGTTAGACTAGGCATCATTTTGGGCGATGTTGTAGCACATCCACCTAAGAGCTTGAAGATATCCTTTTGTATGATTCATAAGCTTATAATTATTGTTAGTGCTATCTTTTTACCTTAAAAAAAGATACAGATGACTATAGCATTCTCCGTAGATAAAAAAAAATTAGCATGGCATGAACTCCAATCTAGAAGTAATTCTATGAATATGATTTCTCAAAAAATTAAGAAATGTTAAATTTGAATAATGCAATGCGATGCGATATAAACCGAAAATGTATAATATTAATAAATAGATATTACTAAAAGAATCATTTCATCAATATGGTTCAACGATACTCAAATTTTAAATTTTAGTCTTGAAAAAAGAATTAGAGAGACAATTTGTCCTGTGTAAGTTGCATGCAAGTTGTGGGATCTATAAATGCGGTCTCCCCCGGAAGAAGTGCCTCAATATCTCAGCATTCGTCGCTTTCCATCACACGAGAGGAAGAGAGGTCTTGTCTGGAAATAGAAGACCCGTGTTTGGTAGCCATGAATGATTTGCCGGTTTTCTCTATTAAGATTTCACAATGGAAATTGGTGCAATTGGCAAAAGATTCCTAAATATGATAAGATGAACTCTGAATAAAAATTTCACAAAAAATTACTAGTTCTCGTCCATTATTTTGTCCAACTTTTTTCTTGATATGACCGGGAAGCTTCGACCCTGGTAGTGTGTGTGTGTCGTTTACGTTGTTTGGAAAAGTGTCCTGTATTATTAAATTTTGCGGATATCAAATTGAGGACTTTGAGCTTTTAAAAATGGAAAATTATATCTCACTTATCTGTGGTTTCATCGACATCAAATTTAAGCCATGTAATTTTTAATATGGTAATCTAATCATTATATTTTCAAATTTTTTTGCAATATATAATTCATTCTGACAGAAGATAATAAAATGTATACGTGGCTTGCCACATGATAAGCCATATAGACATTTTAATAGTTTTAATACAATAAAACTACATCATTTTGGCCTATGTGATAAAATCATATAAACATTTTACTAATTTTAATACAATAAAATTACATCAATTTAGCCTATATGATAAGCTATGTAGACATTTTATCCTCATCATCCGGAATAGACCGTATAATGAAAAAAATTGAAAGCTTAAAAACTAAATTGCCAAATACAAACTACACGAACTAAACCTGATATCACATGTAAATAAAATGTAATTTTCTCTTAAAAAGTTAACAGTATGTTGGAATTGGTTGAATAAAAGTCCAAAGCCCAAAAACTTAAAAAGCCCAAAAAGCAAGTTAAAGTGTTAAGTTAAGGAAAGGGGAAATGTGGTGTACCACATTGCTTAGTGCAAGAGAAATTTCCTTATTTATAAGGAGTTTAAAATCTTCGCTATTCAATATGTTGACCACTCCCTAAGTTGACATGCAGTTGACTTTCCGTTGATTTTTGGGTTGACTTTCTGTTGACTGCGAGGACGGTGCACGAGCACGGGCGCGGGATCGGACACGGGCTTGAGGCTGGGGGCGGGTGCTTAGGTGCATTGAGGTGCACTTGGTACTTCGCCACGTCGCGAGGAGCCTGAGTGCAAGGGGTCTGGATAAGGCTTCCAGACAGCCTTCCGAAGAAGTGCGACGGACTAGATAAGGGTCTCCAGACAGGGAACCCAACAGTCGTGTCCCTTCGGAGTGGCAGAGCCCCTTGCCTGATCCAGCCTATAAATAGGCCAGTCCCCCTACCATAACATCCATCCCAGCGACATTTGCCTTCTCTTGCATTGTCTGCTTCTTCTCCTCCTCCGTTCTATCACTTAGACAAGTCCGAGAAAGTTCCGGGTATATAAGAGTTCGCCCGAAAGGTTCGAGAGTCGTGTGCAACGATTTTGGAACCGCCCGATAGTCGTTGTATCTTGGGGACGATTGCCTTAGCCCGTACGCACTAAAATATACGGGGCAATCTCGTCTTACGAAAAAAGTGTCTAACACTTGCCTCGACTATAGCCCGATCCTAATGAAGTACTCGTATCCGTACAACAACACAGTATACAGTCTCTCTTATCTAATGGTTGATCGGGTTGAAAGTGTAATTTCTATTTCTCTTATCAAGCCGGCTTGAGACGACGTAATTTTGCCTATTACGTGGCGTGCTAACGAGATAAGTTGTATTATGTGTGCTAATAATTTATTACGGAATCATTCATTCATCATTCTTCCAGAACATTTGAGTTTAGAAAAAAAAAGTTATCCACAATATCTTAACCAAAAACAGTTATCCACAATATCTAGTACTGGGCCGGGACAACCATATGGGCTGAAGAAAGCTTCAGCATGTGCAATCTTTGTTGTCTTCTAAATATTTTATACTCGACCATGATCTGGACGATTCTTGAAAAGATATAACCAATATCTGTACAATTTGCTTCTCCAAAATGAAAATACATATTATAAAACTAACCAGCTATAAATTTAAGATTGAATTACTTGGACAGAGAAAATAGAGGGAGCAAACCGAGAAGGAACGGAGAGAGTAATAACAACTTATCATAAATTATTAGAAATGTTATATCATGTTAAAGTCAATACCATCTACTAAAGTTACATTACAAAAATAGACTATGGTACTAGTAGTGAAAACATGATACCCAAAATGATGGTCATTCGGAGTTGGTAAATTTGCTCCGTCCCCAGATTATGATTTTTTTTTAATAATTAACGGAATTTTGTTACCAAACAAATAAAAAGAAAAGTTTCAAAAATATTGTACCAGACACTAATACTATATCCTCAAGTTAATCTACATGCTAGATATTTTTACGGTCCACCTGCCAATAGACATGGATAACCCCAACTTAATCCCCTTAGCTTCAAATTGACACACAATAACAATCAAAAGGAACTCATACACCCTCTTCTGACCCACATACTAGCGTGCATGAGATCAATGCTGCAGCCTCTCAATCCGTCCATTTTAGAGCACTCTTTTGTACATTCTCAATTTAATGTCATCATTTGATTCAAACTGGATTAATCCGATTCAAACCATAAAATAGAGAAGCAAAATAAAAATTATGTTCGAACTAATCCGAATAAGCTACAAATTCGAACCAGAATTGAACTTAAAAAGTGGTTCTGATCTGATTCAGAATCGAGAATCAGAAAAATAACTGTAAATCTAAAAATTGAGATAGGAAAATACAAGGTTTTAAAATGATGGCATTGTTACGTCCTTTAAAATATATAATTCAAACTTCATTGTGAACTCATAACAAAATAAGTAAATGATATAAAAAATAATATTTTGTCTATAAAAAAATTGCACATCTAATTAATTATTACTATATTGCTAGATATTTCATGCATGGTAAGGGTAAGACATAACCTTTTAACTTAATAGAAAAGTTGTGATTTGGTTTGAATCTATATGATTCTTTGTAAAATATTCGAATCAACATAAAAATTATTATCTTGACAAACAAAGAATCAACCCGAACCAATTTATTTTGGATCTAATTTGAGTCCAAATTTTTTGGTTCAGTTTGGATTGATTATATGGTTTGTTTCTCATCCCTAATTCAGTAATTCTCATATCATTTTGGTCATCAATTCCACACCGAGGCCCACTTTTCGAATCCACTGGGTCATTTTTTTTTAATCTCCGGCCCAGCTGTTAACTTCATTTTGCTAACTAGAAAAACTGGTAACTTCCAGCGTCCAGGCAATATGTATCACATTTTTTATTTTAAAAAAAGGCAATCTGAATCAGAACCTAACAACGGAAAAGATGAAACAGCCCCAGTCCGGCTTCCTCCTTTGCCGCGACTTTTCTTCATTTACCTTACCCATCAAACACGTCCACGAGTCCAATCCCACACGACCATACATACCGGAAATTACTAATTTCCCATTTAAATATCAAATAAAATTCCATACGCCTCGTCTTCCTTTTCATCTAAACTTTATTTAGAAAATAAGTGAAAAAATGGGCGGTAGATGAAAAATTCATAAAATATCGTGTAGTTTCAATTATTATAACCTAATTTTCTCGTTTTTTAAAAACCTATTTTGTATTAACAAACATTTAAAACTTGCAAAAATTAGTTAGTTTAACCAGTGTCAAATAACATATGATATAAAAACATACATATTTAGTTTTAAATTAAGAAAT
>SOPF01014209.1:0-16500 GCA_012979155.1 Hypericum perforatum | reverse complement strand
GGAAAAGAAAAGGAGGAGTTTTAAGAGAGGGATAGGTAGATGGGGGCTTTTAAAAGGTTAAGAGAAAGATACCCTTCTTTATTCACTCACCCATTATCCATACAATTATGTCAAATTTATAAATTTTATTTTCTATTTGGGGTAGATGGGAAAAAAAATCATGGGTTGAAAGTGAAAGTGAAAGTTAAAGGGGAAGGGGAATTCTCATAATTATTCATCGTTCATTTTCATCGAGTGGAGTTGTGATTGGTGGTGGGGTAGTGGAAAGTTGGTTATTTCTCTTTCAAATAATATTTTTTTTACTTATGTTATTGATTATTTTAGAATTTTATTTGAAAATAGTTCTGTTAATTCTGTCTTTTATATTTAAATTTGATAAGATTTCATAAGTCTTTTTCAAAGTACTATAAAATTAAATATGTGTATTAATTATTGTAGCCAATTTCTGACCTATACGCTTTCCAAAATTTTTTTCTGCTCTGAATCTAATCTTATAATTTTTTCTTGAATGAGGTACTCACTTCCCTGATTTGACCTACACTTTCTGAAATCATTTGATGCACCTAAGGCCTACTTTGATTAGCTATTCATATGAAAATTATATATTAATACAACGTTCATTTTCATTAGTATACCCTCCAAAGTTTTAAATTTCTATTGAATGTGAGAGTGATCAAAGAAAAGACCCGCGATATAGAACTGAGACTTCAAAGTTTGTCAGAGGATACGAACAACTGAAAAACGAGGAAACGTCTCCTTCGAAACCCCAAAAGCTTTTTGTATCAGATGATCAAAGATAAATAAATTGAAAATCGAAAATTATATAGAAATGGAAAAAGATGGAAGATGCTGGCTGTTGTTGGTTGTTTTATGGTGATGATGATAATGATGATTCCAAATTTGTGGGGTAAGGAGGGAGTGAGGTCCCTATTGTTGAATTCAATAATAAATATCTGTTTGTCCTCTTTCATCTTTTTGGGAGTTTTCTTTTTCTTCAGTCTATTGGTATAATTTTTGTGGTTGGATGCTAGTGTTGGGAGATAAAGCAATAAAATCGCCAAGAAACGATGAACCAACCACCGTAGGCAACCCGACTTAAATGCTCAAGAAAGTTCACACGGAGTTTTTCTACCTATGCTTGTTAGTAAGAGTAATTTGAATTATCTTTAAATTATAATATCATTATTTACGAGAATAATTGACTTATTTATAATTGTAAAAGACTTTGTTCTAATTATTTTCAAATTTTGAACATGTATGAAATTTTTTAATTGAGATCAAAATGGAGAAAACTAATAGCCCATTGTTGAACTCATTGCACATTGACAATAAAATTATTTATAAGTGTAAAAAAATTGTCTAACCATTATTTAAAAGTTTTATTTGAATATAAAAAATTTTAAAAATTCAATCTAGTCAGATATATCTATTTAATGGTAAAATTTGCAGTAGTGTCCAGATTCAATTTGGATCAATTGATCCCCGAATGGTTTTTATTATAAAATATCATGAAATTGAACAGTACATGACAGCTTTGCTGTCTTAATTTTAATAACGAAAGGGAAGAGTCAATAATTACATGTGGTCTAGAAAGGATTAGAGGACGACTTAGATGTATAACTAGAGATAAATAGCATCAACCACCGCTTTAAATTTCAATTTCGTTTTTGTCTGCACTCTCTAATTTTCAAAATGGTGGGCCAGGATCGATTTCGTGGTTTCCCTTCTTTTGTTCGTGGAGATAAATTTGTGGGCCCTTGTTAGGTTGTATACACTGTGTTCCCATGCTCTCGATTCCATGGGATTTATCCACTCATTTAATTCGAACTTAGGATGTTTATACCTTCAATTTTTTAAATAAATATTTAACATGTTTTATATTTACAAGATTCAAATTCAACATAATATAGTTTAACTATAACAATTATTTAACCTATTAATTTATATATTTATTAATTTCTACAATATATAACTAAAATGCTCTATAGCACATTTTATTGTGTGTGATCATAAAAGTTATATTTTTTCTTTATTTTATTTGATAAGTTTATTTTAGTACCATATATTTTTTATATTTTAATTTATTATTATGTGGTTTAGCTTTTCCTGAATTTTCAAAAGTCAATTTTCATGCAAATGTCATGTGAGCATCATGTCAATACTTTTTCTTGCTAATCAGCGGTGACATTGCAAACTTAGAATTCTCAATTTTAATCTAAAAAATCACAAACCCAACTTTTACAAATTTAGATTAGGGTTTCAAATTAGGTTTCTTGTTTGCCACGTCGTGCCACTTCAGAGAGAGCAATGTGACGTGGTGCGATAGTAGTATTGACATGCAAAGGTCATGTGAAATAAACTAACATTAGTGAAGAAAAATTATCAGAAGTTTCATTTTAAAACACTTTCGTTCCACATGCAAAGGTCAAGTGGAACAAACTACCAGTGATGAGAAAAAAAATCACCAAAAGTATTACTTTGAAAAACTCTTGTTCTATAAAAAAGAAGCATGGTACTAAATAAAAAAACGCATAAAATTAAAGAGCATGAGAGTGAATTTATCATATTTTTATCGATCTCGTTAGGTAAGACCATGTTGTTTTTCACCAAATTGAAGCAATAGTGAACATTTTAGCAGACTTTAGCAATAAATCAGCTCCTAAAAGTAGATCCACCTATTTAGTAGGTCGATCAATTTTTTTTTTTTTTTTTTTTTGAGAAATCCTAATCTATTACAAGGTGGGGGTTTGATCCCCTGATCTCTCCCCACCCATCCCAACCCCAATGCCACTGGACCATTTGGTCACGGGCTGTAGGTCGATCAATTTTGGTGCAGTGAACGTTGCAACTTAGGAAAAAAATAATGGGATGGTAAAGCCTTCCACCAACTCTAACGATTTAGATTACCTACGTGGTTTGAGTTCAATTGAAAATAAATTGTTGCTAAAATTTAGTATAGAAAATGTCGTCAATTATAATATTTTTTGAAACGTAAATATATTAAGAAATGTCATAAAATATACAATTTATTTAATATGGTATTTTCTCAACCATGGTGCAAAAATAAAGTTGCAGCGTTAGTCTCTGTAATCGTCAATTATAGTATCTTATTTTTTTGAATTAATCAATCCATAATTAAGTATATCATGTGGTTTTAAATGATAATGATTTGGGAATAGCTTATTAATTTCTTATACATAATCAACTTTTATGGTTCTTTTTAGTTTTTTTACCTACTAAAAAACGTTTTTACGCTTGTCTTTATTACGACAGGGCAACTCTTGTAGGTGTTTCATGGTGTCACGAAATCTAACAAGGAAAAGAGCGGTGCGAAATTGGGAGCGAATTTAATCTTGTATGGATAATTCAGTCTAGACTCATCATAGATTCATGGTCCTTATCATAGTCGTTAGATGAGTCTAAATCAATTGAGAATTAATCTAGCGAACAATATCAAACAAGTGTACTTTTTTCCCAACCATGCGCGTTATTCCCGGGTTTCTTGGATTCAATATGCTCGTTTATCATAATTACATCTCAAATGAAACTAATTAATTGTGCAATTGGCGTAACTATTTCATTCAACTAATATAAATTTTACTAATAAAAAACTGATTAATATACAGGTGGGTTTTTTAACGTTGTCGAGTTGCTTTCGACAGCGTTTAAATTCCATTTATCCAAGTTCATCCCGTTAGGCCTCTCCCAATCGCCATCAGGAACAATGGAAAAATAATCAAAATGGGTAATTGACGTTAACAGGACTACACTGGCTCAAAAAACGAGAAACATTCGTTGATGTTCTCCTGGTATACAAATGTGGCAATAGTAACAAGTATCGGCGCAAAATTAATATATTCTACTGATTCCATAATTGATTCAAGTATTAAAAAGTGTTATTATTTTAAAGACATTTTTTTGTTTCTAGTTTACCGATTCAAAATATACTATAATGAGAATCATTAATAAATATAGTCTGACAATAATGAACTCAAAATTTATGATAATAAAATTATATTCTAAGGCCAACCTATGTTGCTTTCCTAAGATTCTCTTTACCAAAAAAATAGCATGAACCAATGCAAGATTATTTGTCAGGCAGACATCACCCGATTTCTTAATTTAAAACAGTTTGATTTCCTTACCAAGATATGTCTGAAAGTACCAATTTGGTCAGAACTTCATTTTCAGTATTCAACTTTTTTAGGTACTGTGACTTGCCATCAGAAAATAAAATAAAAGAAAATTGATCGCCATCAATCAATGGCGATAAATTATTGAACTATGACCTACATGAACTTTACTTGATCTTCATTATCGAGGTTTTTTTTATTTTTGCCCGCATTCATCTCTTGGTCTGGATTACTAAAATGTGACAAGAATGAAAACCATGCGGTACTTTTGGATTGAATGTGTGGTGAATGAAAGATGGCAGGCGCTTTTAACTGGATATTATTAACTATTTCCTCATTGGTTGCGTTGACCGAAGCCCTAAAATGTTATAGGAAAATTGCTTTCCATTAGGATAAAATATCGAGCGGTAGATCGAAACTCTGATGGATACCTAGTCAATCAGAGATGAAGAATGGCGTAGGAACGACAAAATGCTCGGCATGTTGTAAATAAGTGTAGATCCATTAATTCTAGAATAGGTTAACCCTTCGAAGAGTTGCTTACTTAATATATGGGCTTGCAAGAAAAATCAAGCGAACGTAAACATAACGCATGACACAATTGTTAAGTCACATTGGTAGAGCATTAAAACATGATGGCAAGAGAATTGTCACAGCAACTTTTTTTTTTGTTTAGGAAAATTTTATATTGTTATACTTTCACAAATTGAATATTATATGTTCGTCAATTTATCTACGCGAAAATATCACGCATGATTGATTGATGTTTGCGTATGCAAATTTTCTCTCCCTGGTGATTTTAATCCGAGTACAAATCCCGTACCGGTATGTCTCTCTAATGGAGTTGGTCCATTTCAAGAGGAAAAACAATGAAAAGGTTGCACACGTATCACATCGGATAAAAAATTCGCATGTATAAATCATATCAATCTTACAAAGTGGAATATTTTAAGCTTAGATAGTGGACTGAGTCTAATATATCACTACAATATATTCAACTTTTCATGAGAAGATGACCAGTGGCGGTCAACAAGAAAACTATATATTGGAAATCTGGCGGATTTGATTCGTGAGATACTTGGTTTTATTTATGTACACGAGGCAGCCAAGTGGCTCTCAAAAGTGAAACAAAAAACTGAACATATGAATTTCTTATTTTGGATTTGAATATGATAATAGGGTCAAGCTACATACTACAAGTGTATCAAATGATCAATGGCATAATTACACTGTTAGCTGCAAACTAGTACTGTCACATGGAACTTCTTTACCGTTGAGATGTATTTTGTAAATATTTTAATTTTAATCAAACTTATCTTTTAAATAAATATTTACATTGTTAAGGACATCGAAAATGTTGGTGTTAAATTAACATACCAAAGAAGATATTTATAAGCGTAAAAAATATGTTGACTTATTATTTTAAATATTAAATTAGATATAAAGATTCATACTATAATATTAGAATAAATTGTTTGTGTGTTCATTGTTTTGGTCAAACTAAGATATCAAATTTTGATCCAAGGAACTTCATTGAATATGACATATTTATATTACTACATCATTCTTCGTGATATTCATAATTTAATCAAAAATTCATATTCACATAGTCCAAATTATTATTCTTGAATACGTCTGTAGAGGACGATTTCCATGATTCTGATATCGTCGTTAAGCCGTCAAGTCGAAGTCAATATCTTATCTCCTTCGCTGGGACGGCATGATAAGGTGCAAATGGTGGGCGTGGGACCTCCATTTTTGCATTCTCCAAGACATTCAAGTAGGTTAAAAAAAATTCGTAAATGGGCCACCACGAAATCCATTGGGAATACATGTCAGCAACCTATTGGTGTAATTATTTGAGTATAAAAATTGTCTCCATTTATTTCGTGACCTGTTAGGAACTAGGGGAGTAACATTAAAGAGAAAGGAGTTTTGGGGAAAAAATATGTTAGGAATTCGTACATACACCCACAAAAAAAAATATATTTTTGCTTTGTACAAAATCACACAAAAATTACGAATTTAGTTCGAATTTTCTCTTTTTGGGTGATTTTGTGAAAATTGGCATATTTTGCTTATGTTGTAACTTCAAGCGCACTAGTTCGACTCTCGCAAAAAATTGCACAAAAATGCTATTTTTGTTTGTGCAATATTACAAAAAAATACAAGTTCGAACAAAAATTGCAAAAAAAATAATTGATTTTATATAAAGCGAAGATCACACATTTTTTAATAAGTATGAGCAAACCCAGACAGAAAAAAAAAACGAGAACTTCATACTCATTAATGTCAAAAGATCTAATTCAAAAAAAAAACTGATCAAGGGGCGTATCTTTCTAGTCAAATCCACCTGGCTTAAAAAAATATATAAAACCACCAAATTTGATGATCTTTCAATTGATTTAGAATAGTTAGTTATCAGCTGATTTATTCAATCCCGAGAGGCATATGTTTAACAGTCGTCCTCAAACCTATAAAATGGAGAAGTTTCTGAGTTGTATGTCAACTGTCGTCAGATGACAAATTTATTCAATCCCCAGAGGCACTAGTTCATGAAGATTTCATGGCTTAAATCTCATAACAGAAACTGAAAAATTGAATATGGATTTGTCAGTCGAAAGGACACCGTTTAAACGTAAATTAATCTGTTTATAGTGTTCAGTATTCGTGTAATACACCAATAAATCAAAATTTGAATTGATTATGACTTTTAAAATATGAAGAAAAAATAAATTTAAACATAAATTTGGTTGATATGATAAATATTATAATATCAACTAATTATTTTAAGGAAACGGTCAAGTGATTAAAGACGACCAAAGAAAACAAAATTATTATTTGTTTCCCTGTGGCTAGCTTGCGCAACAATTATCTGGGTTAAAACGTGAGGACCATTAAATTGAAATTTCTTCCTTCAAGTACTTAGGATATTATTACCTACTTATGACCCACTCTTATTTCAGTTTTATAATAGGGTATCTAAATCTATTTGGTAGTCTAATCTAGATTTATTTTGGAAAGATGGTTAAAAAAATTGTGTATTCATCTTTATTGCATTATCAAAATTTTGAATTTGAAATTCGATTAAATTAAAATCATACTCTAATTAATTGAAGTAATTATATGGACACTCTTACTAATTTCGAGCCCGCGCGCCTATTAGTTGCACCTGCGAAGCTTTTAAATCCCTGTGAAAGGAGGAAGAAATATATGTTTCTCGAGAAAAAGGAGGAAGCAATATATAAAGTAGTAAATGCAAGGAAGATGTATACAAATGAATTACAGAACAAAATAAATAAGTTACTATAATATTTATTCCATAGAAAATTTTGTTTTTGTATCTTATAATTTCACACATTTTCACTTAATGACTTGTAATTTTGGTGACTAAGGTTTTCTGAAAATAGGTTGTTGGTGAAAATGTTTTAGCTATGATTAATTCGTCTTATTTGTCATTTTCATGTTAGCACACGTCATATTTATCTCTTTTAAACGGAGCTGGCGTGAAAAAAAAAAATCTCAATTGTATCCATAATCTAAAGATTCCCAAGCCCATAACTCGGGTTCTAGATTAGATAAAACTAATAAAAAAAAACTAACAGTAATTTTTAATTACTGTTACATTAAATTTTATTTTTCATGTCATACATGACAATGATGTGGCGGTGTCATGCATGGTCAAAGAGTGTCAAACAAATCTTAGTTAAAAATTATCATAAAAGATACCACTTTAAAAAATCTCCTCACCAAAATAAACAAAGTTAAATAACATGCTATATTAAATTAAAAAATGTTCAAAATCACAACATACTAAAACAAAATTTTCCCATATTCCGTTGTTGAGATTACAGAGCAACTAAGAGCAGCTGAAACGATAACGCAACAATAGTTAAGCATCATAATAACCGGATTACGGAATTTGTTACACGTTAATGTGGGGATTCAATTAAATTGCATCTTTCTCAATTAATAATAATTGTTGGAAACAGATTAATGCATGCATAAGATTTGGAAAATCAAATCGGCAAGTTGACATAGATTTCATGTCATTATTGATTTTTATTCCGAAACTGTTAAATATTTTTAATAAAACATAGTTTTAAACATATGACATCAGAAATGATTATAATTTTTTTATCCCAAGAATAGATTCCACACACAAAATCATATCCCTCTCTCTCTCTCTCTCTCTCAAAGGCTCTCACTAAGTTCATCATCAAGAGTTAAGTTGTCATTTATCTCATTTGAGCCATCCCACCCATTTTTTCCATTTTGCTTCATGAAGTAAATTTTTGTATAAAATTGTACGTAATAAAGTAAAAAAGTTAATCAACAAATAATCGTTGATTTTATGAGATAAATTCTACAAATATGAGCATCGCTTAATGCTCCAGTCCACTTGTAAAGTCTAACCACAGGCAACATTAGATAATCAACGAACAATGCGAAATCAAATACATACGCAGAAAAAAAATTGGAAGCTTACGACAAAAACTTACCGTAGAGTGCACGATACAAATCATTAAAAAATAACCAAAAATATTTGCTCCGATGGTACAAAGGAAGGAGTGAATAGTATTTAAATTATTGGCACTAAACAATTTTATTTATGAAAAATGAAAAATAATAAACTTAAAAAGAATGGTCCCCACTTCCCCCAACTCCACTGTACACGCGTCAACCCGAACAGGCCAGGCCAAGGCCCCCCTCCTCTCCTCTGCCGTTTCTTTCCCCCCCTAAAATTTCGCCTGCTTTATTAAATAAAAAAGCTATCACAGATTATATTTTCCTAGAATTTCGTAATGAGAAGCTGTTTTTTTCATATAATAAAATATGAAAAATGTATTTATGTGAAATTCATGTTTCTTTGTTTGTAAATATATCTTATAGATCTGATTTTTTAATTAATCGTTTATTTTGTCGGGAAAACGAACAAAGATTCGCCTCCTCGCGCGCCTAGCCCAGTGGGCCCCCACGAAGCCCGACGAGACCAAAACTTCCACGAGTTGCTAGGGCCCACCTGTAATAGAAGTCAAGAAAGCAGCCAATTGTAAAAGAGGCGGGGTCTTGCCCCCTTCCTTTTTTCTTTAATGCTTTGTAGTAGCGATAAATTTTGTGTCCCTCTCTCTCTCTCTCTCTCTCTCTCTCTCAGTGTCTCTCTCTCTCTCTCTTCCTTTTTTTTTATTTTCTTTCTCCTCTCTTATCTCCTTAGCCACGTCCTTGTCAGCTTCTCTTTCTACGATTGATGGACTAGGACACGTTTCGTTCCGATGTACCACTCATGCCTCTTTCCGACGGGGTTAGATTCGGATGTTGTAGCATTGATACGATAATATATGGTGAATAATAAATAATACATTTGTCACTATTAAAATTTTTACAACATTATTTGTATCGTTACTCACAAACATTATTCTACGTTGTTACATGCATAAGCATCTACTTGAAAATTTCGGGTGTAAATTTTTAAACAAGTGAAATTTAGTTGCATGCATAAGCATCTACTTAAAATTTTTACAATACATTACCTCGGGCCTCACCAAAAATATTGTTAGCGAAACTTTAAAAGAAAAAAATTATAACGGCAAAGTTAATCATTGTTCAATAAAAAATGTAATTATATATTTGTGTAGGGACGTCATTAATTGTCCTCGCCTGTTGTCCACGTAGAGTGACACTTTTGCCAATATCAAGCTGACACCTGTTTTTAATCGATTGTTAAAACTAAAAACATCTTTTCTCTGGTTAAAATAATTGCATTGGAGATGATCATATAGGCTTAACAGTAGCGGAGATGGATGGGGAATTCCGTTAAAATGTTTATACACAAATCAAATTTTAAGATAGTAACTAAATAGATCATTCATACTTATAAATTTGTTCAATTTTCTTATTTTTTTCGATGTGATATTTTCTTCAACATGCCATCTTAAACGAAACTGAAACGAAATTTTTAGGGTTGAAGTTTGTATGAATTTTATTGTCTCCGGTATTGTCAAATAGGAATTAAATGAGCACAACGAATCATGAATTTTACAATAATTTCGAGATCAAATTATTTGGATATCATATTATGATGTTCATATTTAACTCAATACTTTAAGAAGATAGTAAATATGTTGAATCATCTACATTTATAAGTCCAATTTACTTTTTTTCTAATATAGTATTATCTCTAAGAAAGTCTTGCAAACCCTAGCCTACGCTTACAATCTAAATCATCAGAATCTTTTTCAATTTCTTTTGGAGAGTCGTTGGTTAGTACCCTAGAATCTAGACGATGAAAATGATTGCAATTATTTTTATATTACACGCGCAATATCGCCGCATGCTCGATATTTTTCACATGCAGAAAGATTAATGAATAACATTCTTAGTGAATTCGATTTGTTCTAGATTAATGAATAACATGCTCGATATTTTTCACATGCAAAAAAAATTGGCCTACAGACATTTCAACACAGATGACTGGCAAATTTTTCTAGAATAAGTATGATGGGTGTTACAAATGATCGTTTTGTTCTACAGGTATGTAAGATTTAGTGAATTCGATTTTTTTACAGTTCCATCTAATTGGTCATTAGCTGGACTTTGGTCCGACCAAAGATAATACTTTCATGTATTTCCGTTTCCTCTGACTGACCGTAAAAACTTTCCGATCTTATTACAAGGTTCTATCCTTTCCACTGTCAGCTTTTCCGGGTCATTTTCGGTAGAATCCACGAGCGCGCCGGTTGCGTGTGTAACCAACCATTCACCGTAGGATCAGTCTGTTTCTCGTCTAGATTTGATCGGACGGTGCATGTCCGAGCTTGGTCGCTTTTCTTACGAGGGTAGCGTGTAATTACAGGAATGGATGGTGACGCAAATTTGGCCCACTATTAGAACGACATAAATCTTACGTGACGTCATCCGAATTTTCCTATTTTAAATGCTCTGCTGATGATGGTGTGTGGGAGTCGGAAGACCACCGACGGTCATCGGCGCTTGTGCTACACGATGTATTATTGGAAAGGCCGGAGAAATATTGTCATAGTAAACTTTCCAATTCATTTATTATAAGATTTCGTGCTTAATTGTTGACTATGTCACAATTTATCGGTATTTTTGGCTAAGTTAAAACATTTTGTTACCCTTTCGATGGGAAATTGTGTCATCTTCTTTCGTGGTATAAATATAGTTAAAAGAACGCTTCACATGTTCTCCATTGTTGATCCCATGTGTATAGTCTTATTTGAGTTTCGTTACATATAGTGCTTATTCTTCAAATATTTTGTATAGAATTATTAATTTTCCACGTAGCAACGTCCAAAACTTATTTAATTACAAATGTTTATTTTCATTTTCTATTCATCATTTTTTAATTATCAAAAACAAACATAAAAAAATAATTTTAATAAAAATATTGATATGAAAAATTTCCGATAATAACAAAATATTTTAATTTTGCATAAACTATAAAAACCAAAATAACTGTGCAATCCCTTAGTATTAATTTTGCAATGCATCAGCAATCGATTATATCAATTTATCAAAGATTTTTGAAATGTCAGCTGCCGACTATATTCAGTTAATTTTGTATTGATTATACACTAATCATGGCCATAATTTGACCTGTAGTCATTATTTACGTGTCTTTCCTTTATAATATTAAAGCAAATGTTTTTGTTTACAAGCTGATACCTACCAGCTGAATTTGCTCATGTCCACCAAAGAGCCATAATTAATTGGAGATCGTAGGTTATGAACATCATTCTTTTTGGTTAACTCTTGTACTTTTACTTTTGGAAACTTATATTTAAAACCTCCGATTAATTTTTACAGATAATGTAAGTGCTCTTACTTTAAAAATCCAAGATTTTCCATGTGTCTATCGACAAAGCCGTTACCACAGGCCATTGCAACAGGGTCCACATGTTTCATGCCATTTGGGCTACAACCACTGCTTTAGGAAACGTGGACCACGAGTGCAGGTGGCCAACACTTGCGCACCCAACCCCATAGGGGCACCGACCGATTTTTAGGCACCTTGGCCCTCGTCTCTTCCCCTATTTATTAGAACCTAACAAATTTTATTGGTTCTTTCGCCATCGCTTGGTCGCATTAAAACCATGTCTCGTATTGGTGTGGACCCTCAATACAAATTAGAGAAAATCGTTACCATCGTAACGACACTCGGTGGCTGCTCCCGCGATTTCTAGAAATGTGGGGGCCGGATTCTACCAGTCGTTACTAAATAGGTAATAATAGAATATTACCAATTTGACAATTTGACGGAACTATGGTTGAATTCTTAGAGATGTAGCTAGTGTGTGTGTGTGTGTATATATAGGTGTAAGAATTTATCTATACAAAAATCAAGATATTGTGGAAGTTACTTTATGTTAACAAAAAATTTAAATTTAGATAGTTAGTATTGTATTAGTGTTAAATAATTGTAAAAATAATTTCATATTAATTTAAAAGTCATACTTTTGACTCTAGATTCGAGTCTTTAGTGAATTTTTGAAAACGATATTGTTTCTAAAAATCACATGGGCGATGATTTGAAAAGTCCTGTAATTGCCGATCTTTTTTTTGCGGAAAAAAGGTGGACTTCATTCATGATGGAAAGAACGATTACATCAGAAGTCAATACATCAGATCATAGATCAAAATCTGAGCAAAATCTCGTATAACCTTCCCCTCGTACAAGTACAAGGTTGCAGTCGTTGGCCTCATTAAAAAATCCAATCCAGAAAAACCTGCCGCAAAACAGGAAAAAACCGGAAAGGGAAAAAGAGCACCACCGATCACTGCATAAACTGAAGGAAATACCAATCAATGATTACCAAATTAACAAGTTAATTCTATGAAGACGGTAAAACTAGGAGTAACACTATTACTGCCCTGGAATAGCTTCCATCTCCACAATTTCCTGTAAGCAGACAGGTGGCCATGTAAACACAAGTAGTTCTCGATCATCAGGAATAGGTATCTTAGCCATCGTGTGAGCTGCCTTATTAGCCTCTCGTCGTATATGAGTAATGCGAACCTCTTGTAGTTGGGAAAAGAGGCTCTTACAGTCTTCAAGAATAATCGCTAAGTCGCTCCTATCACCATTGTCCTTGTAGAGTTGCGAGACTATCGGCAAACAGTCAGATTCCAGCTCCACCCTTTCAAATCCCATCGCTATTGCAAATTTGAGGCCCGTATACACTGCTTGTCCCTCCAGGAGAGTTGGATGAAACATATGAGGGAACTTCCTGACAACTGCACCTCGGAAAGTTCCTGTATCGTCGCGCACCACCACGCCGACTTGGCCTCCCTCCGGTTTAATACCTGCATCAACATTTACTTTAAAGAAACCTGCATTAGGCAAGGACCAGCATGTAATCCGAGTACCTCTCCTTACGGTCGTGTTATTCTCCGTCTCCATAAACTCCGTCCAAAACTGAAAGCCCCTATTTAGTACTTCTTGGATCGCAACTTCTTCCTCTGGTGCAAAAATAAAGGAGTTCCTTATTTTCCATATTAACCATAAGGTAGTGATTCTCCTGCTACGTTCAATGGGATCAGCTATGTTCAAAATTTTATCAATTGCCAGTAGTGCATCATCTGAGCTTCCTTCCTCCAGTGGCGCGTTTACTTTTTCCCAGATATCAATAGAAAAAGGGCAGCCAAAGAATAGGTGGGTTGCCGTTTCAGAGGTTCCTGAACAGAAAGGACATAGATCATCGATTTCCATACCTCGTCTCGCCAAATTCGCACGTACCGGGAGGTTACCGTCAACCAATCTCCATAGTAGTGTCTTTATCCGAGGAGGACTTGTCAAGTTCCAACATTTTCTCCATCGCTCCTCATTTGTATTTGGTAGAGCAGCATGGTTCGAGTTAGCCCACCAATTATTGAAATCAATATAATACCCACTTCGTACCGAAAACACACCATCCTTCGTGTACTTCCATCTCACAACATCCTCAGGTCGTCTAGGGCTCAGGCGAATACTCATAATTCGGTTCACATCTGTATCATCAAAACATTGACGTATCAAAACCTCATCCCATGCACCTTCTTTAATAAAATTGGACACAAAAGCGTAGATATCCGAGCCTGGAAACCGGAATTTTGGGAGACCATCATCTGAATCCGGCAACCAAGGGTCTGACCAGGTATGGACTGAAGTACCTTGCCCGATTCTCCATTCAATTCCTTTGCGTAAAAGCTGTAGACCATTGAGAATGCTACGCCAAGTATAGCTAGCTAATGGATTGTTCTCGGCCTCGAGAAGAGAGAATTGTGGATAGTATTTACCTCGTAGAATAGAAGCGACCAGGGAATATGGGTTAGTAAGTAATCTCCAACCTTGCTTAGCTAACATAGCACGATTAAAATTCTGCATTTTACGGAAGCCCAAACCGCCATTCCTCTTTGATCTACACAGTCTGTCCCAACTTCGCCAGTGTATCTTGTTCCCACTTCCGTCTCCTCCCCAATAAAAATCGCATAGCATCTTTTCTAATCGGTCACATGTGCCAACTGGAAGTTCAAAGCAGCTCATTATATAAGTTGGAATTGATTGCAACACTGATTTGATCATAATTTCCCGTCCAGCACGGGACAAGGTTCTCACTTTCCAGGTACCAATTTTCTCCCTAATCCTTGTTTCCAGTATAGAGAAAATATGCTTCTTTGATCTTCCAATTATTGTTGGGAGCCCCAGATAATTTTCCTCACTGCCACCTATGCGAAAACCAAGAATGGTACGTAGGCTCTCCATCGTATGTGTCTCCATGTTGTGGCTAAAAGTAATGGCACTCTTCTCAGCATTGACCTGCTGTCCAGAAGCTTGAGAGTAAATGTGTAGGATCTCTATGATATTCATGAATTCCGTGTCACTGGCTTTTGCGAATAGGAGAGCATCATCTGCAAAAAACAGGTGAGTGAGCGAAGGTGCCGCTCTTGTAAGGCGAATTCCTTGTAGCCTGTAATTGCCGATCTGACTGTAGGGTGGAATTTCAGCCCAAATTATTTCGTTATGAAATTGGTTTCCGACGCAGCGGTTGAAAATTCACTGCATTTGATACTCGTTTCATGGAAATGTCAAATCCTGAAATTAGATCTCAAAGGATAATTATCTCACATTTGAACTATTATTAAATTAATTTCTTAGTTGAAATTCTTTATTAACTCGGCGAGCTTTCTATTTATATTATCCTCTACGTCGTACAAGAATAAGTTATGTGGTCAAATTCTTTATTAAATTTGTTAACCGGTCCTTTTGTGTATGGGCTCTCTAGTAAGAGGGCACCAAAATTATATTTTTACACTATTGATGTAACTAGAACTTGGATTACTTTTTTTTATTTGTAATTAGGGATTCGCTCTGAGGTACTAACATATACATTCTTATAAAACATATAACTTAGCCTGATTACAAAGAGAAAATAGTGTTGCAAAAAGTACGATTAAAGGTCTAAGTTACAAGATTGAATAGTTGTTCTTAGACAAGACTTTAGTTTTCGAAGGTGAATGAACTCCATACTAAAAATAATGTCGGTCAAGAAATAATTTAACCAATAAATTGTTGAATACAGCTAACAACGTCAATAAGGGAGAATGAGTAAGATGATTTTTGCTGTATTATTGGATCCATCAGAATATTCATCCGACAAAATAAAGAAAGACTAGTCAACGATGACCTCTTCTTCTAAATTGTGGACGTGGCCTTATTAGTACCACGCCATCCTCTTATTAATAAAACAGCGGGCAGGCGCTCTTTTGTTAGGCGGGTTTAGGTCAAATAATCCGCCTTTAAAATAACCTTTTTGACCTTTATGCCCCGTCTCAATAATTAAGTCGCTGATCATAAGCATGTAACCTAGTCACTGGCAGAAATATTGGATCGTACAGTAAAACAAATGGTATTCATATTTAAAAATAAATAGAAAATGTTGCAAGATAAGAAATTTAGTTGGGTCAATAGTGAATGTGATTGGTGTGAAATGATAAAAATCAGATCATAATGTATTGAATATAATTGAAGAAAAAGTTCATTTCAAGATTTTTGTAGTTGTACTTTTGACTTTTGGCTAAATATTAAGTGGTTTTGTATTGTCCTTTTTAGTGAGATATTTTCTCAATTCACATACTAAAAATGTTAATTAAGAAATTTATCTCATGAAATAGACAAAACGAAATCAAATAATGACAGTAGAAAAAGCGTCAAACATGTGTCGTGAAATGATTTTTTTTTCAAATTTGAACGATAGTAAATCAACCAGAAATTTAAGGAATTTCATCTATTTCCATGTTAAAAAACCCACTAATTTTGGAGGATAAAATAGAATCCAAAACTAAGAAGGTGGAGATTTTACCTAACGTT